>JAYESA010000017.1:53733458-53968458 GCA_036927795.1 Iris macrosiphon | reverse complement strand
ATTTTGACCTAGAGTTGACTTTTGGACATAGAATTGACTTTTTGACCAATATTTTATCAGTTTGATCCGTTTGACCTAGAACAACCCTAGAAGCTTGTTTTTAGTTATTTTATATCTGTTTAACTCATTAGAAACCCGTTTAATATTATTTTTTGCTATAGGTACTATCGACGCCAGTTCGGATCGCGAGTGCTCAGGACGTCAGGCGAGTACATTCTCTGATAGTTTTCATTATCTGATGATTATTATGATTCAGTTTCTAGTATAGTTTTATCTGATTTTCTGGTATGACACAGACTAGTATTTTTGGATTTATTTACTTGCGACACGTATATTTTTTGTTTCTGGCCTCTATTTCTGGAATCACCTACTGGCATCACATCAGGACTCACTACAGGCATCACTCATGTTTATGGTTGGACTCATACTTAATTTACGTATCGGGTCTAGGATTCACTTATACTAGTCGGGGCGGAGAAATACTCGAGTAGACATGTAAACATTTCCAACTGGAATCACTGGAATCACCCCCTCTGGTCTAATCTGGAATATTATCAGCCGCACACCCAGTCTGCGGTGAGCCGTACTTACCCCTAGCAATTTATATGTCGAAACAGGTATTTCAGAGACACGAGTTCATTCTTTCTAGTCTGGACTCTCTTGTATTTTTTGCTGGTCTCACTTATACTTTCTGGACTTGACTCATTACATTTATTCTTGCTGGACTCACTTCACGTTCTTGTGCACACACTTGCTCTTAGTTTAGATTTCTTGTATCCTGCAGTCATATTTATCTTGTTTCTGATTTTTATGCATCTTTACCTTTATGCACCAGTTGACATAGATATATATATTTTCTTGTTTCATACTTTATTTCCTTCACCTTGCTACTTTCTACAACTGCTTTATAGTTTTTATCATTTAACTAGAATTGCTGTTAGAGGTGTACTTGCTCCAATCCTGATTGGATATATTTTTTAGAGGATCCGGAGGATTGGTATCCGACGTTTTATGGACCTCAGCCTGTCGATGGTGCAGACAGGGACCCCCTAGTTCATGAGTGATTTTCGGGTTGGTAGCCGGGATCACTAGGACCTCAGTTGTTGTATTTATTAGCTTTTGGTACCGGATTTTTCCCCAGCTTTTGGTTTGAGACTTGTATTATATTTGATTTTGGATATTGTTGTATTATTATTATTATTATTATTATTATTATTATTATTATTATTATTATTATTATTATTATTATTGTTGTTGTTGTTGTTGTTGTTTTAGTAGTTGCAGTTGTTTAGACTTTGTAGTTGTTAGACTTCTTTGTTATCTTATCGTGCATAGATTCATGATTGAGTACTTATGTTATCATTATCATATTGCTCCTCCGTTTGGAGTTGAGATCTTGACAGGTATATATATTGTTGTGTGAGATTGTTAGCTAGATAATAGACCTAGACAGTGTTCTACCGCCGATGCTGCGGCGTAGGCTGGACGTACCCACGACTCATGCCCAATTTTTTGGGTGTGGGTCGTGACACATTTTTGGTGGCGGCCCATGCAGGTCTGGATTCGCAATTAGTGCGATGTCGTAGTAGTACAACGATTTAGTTGTACTGCTGCGAGCCTGCTCTAGGATATAGGATCTAGGATTTAGGATGAGAGTGTACTCAATCACGACTAGGAATAATTCTAATCTAATTATTCTGAAGTTGCTTTCTTTTGAAATATTAGTGTCCTTCTTTGATGATCTTGTGCCGTATTGACTTCTTTTGATCTATGTTCAGGATACCTCCGAAGACACGATCCCATCGTACCGTCCCAGCAGTTGCTACCGAGAGGTCTGCCACCTTTCGTCCAGCTCGTATTCAGGCAGCTGCTACCCGCTCCACTCGCCACTCTTGCGATTGAGGGAGCATCTGTTTCTCTCCGGGATCCTCCTCCACCTGTCGATCCGAGGACTACCCTAGTCATTTCGGTGGTTCCTCCACCACCTCCTGCACCAGTAGACGCCGCACAGTTATTTACGTTCTTCAGGGAGATTATGGATGCGCAACACCGTCAAGTGGATGCGATGAGGCTGGGCATTGAGAATGCCCACCAGGTGGCTATTACGGCAATGGACAGAGTGGCTCAGATCCAGCCACAGGCATAACAGACTCAGCATCCGAGGCCGGGAAACATCATTGAATTTCAGAGGATGCGGCCCAAGGAGTTTCGGGGTACATGTAAACACCCTGAATTTTTGAGTATAATTTTTTTTAAAAACAAGTTATTACGAATTTTGAGTATTTTCTGGAGTTTATATAAGAGGATTGTGATGTAACGAATTTTTAAGCGTGGCTAATTGGTGTTAAAATATTCGGGAAGTAATAAATTATGATGCACAACGGAAAGCCGGACAGGTGGTATTTTTCGGGGAATTAATTGGACTTCAGAGACGCGTTTAAAGCGATGGAGACTATTGATTTTAAACCGAACCAAATTGATGGGTCGGGTCGGATCCGAGCCAAACCCGACCCGGACCCAAAATCAGATGGAGACCTAGCCGCAGAGCACTGTAGCCGTATATAAGCGCCGCCCTCGATTTCTGTGAAGACTCATCCGCCGCATTCCATCAACCCCCTGCTCGAGACGTCGCCGCCGCTGGATCGACCTCCCCACTCGCAGTCCGTCTCCGGCGCCGCGACTCACCTCGACCCCGACCGGCTGCTCTCCACTACAGCCGACTCGGCGCCCCGCTCCGCTTGAGAACCCTCGCGCCGACCAACTTCGGCCTGCCGTAGCGCAGCCCTCGACCCGCCGCAGTGCACGCCGCTCCAGCAGCAGCGACCCCCGACCGAGCAGAGCAGCTCCTCTCGCCGGCGGAACTGAGCCCGCCCGCTGTGCGAATTCCCCGATCGACGGAGCCCGCCACGCTGTGTATCCGACCGGCCGTGTCGCAGAGTCGAGTTCCCCGACTTCTCGCAGTATTGGTGATTCACAGCAGCGACCCCGCTGAATCCGGACACATCCAGGATACGAATCCTGGGTCGAAGTGGACTTTCGGACACGCAGAATTCAGACTCACGGAGCCTTGTTCAGGTACCGTTTTCTCCCTCATGGTAACTCCGATTTCGATTCCGTAAATTGCTATGCGTAGACTGTATAACCCTCTCGGTGCCCGTGTAACTCGCTCGGTGCATCGCGTCCTGTAGTGATCGTACACCGCGATCCAAAACAGGAAAAAACAACGCCCTGTTTTACCCCGGAACTGAGTCCGTCCCGCCAATCGGGACGACTTGGTCGCACGCGGTCTTTACCAAACTGTGCGCGACGTTGATACGGTCGTGTGGGATTTCGCAGAAGTTGATTCGGAGGTGCGTGCACCCCGGGATCAACGCGTATCCGCCGACGACACCCCGTATCCGTCCTTTCTGGAACATGCTGTAACTTTGTGTACACACGTCGGATCGAGACGAAACTTGCGCCATCGGACTCGTAGCAATGCGCTGGTCCTGTGACCCAAGTTTGGTCCGATCCCGAGAACGTTGACGAAATCACGTATCGTGGGCCCCACAGGCTCACTTGACGGGTGATTTTGGGATCGGCTCATCGGAATCCAATTCTGGAAGTTCCGTTGGGTTCGTATCATCGTTCCTGACTTGTAGACACTGAGTTTGCAGAATTTGGAGACCTTTGACCCTGACAAGCTTTTCGGTACAAAGTGGCCCACATGTGGACCCCGCTCAAATCCGAAAATGACCTTTTTGCCCCTGTGTCCAAATTGGACGTAAGGACAGGCATTTCTAGCTATTTGGAACCTTCTGAGACTGTTGGTGATGTTTATTACAGCTTTTGGAGTAGCACCTACCGGATCCACTGATACAGGGACAGTTGTTGGTATTCGGACATCAGGCAAGTGTACCTTGCTAAACTCTGCAGCTTAGTTACTTATTTTCCTTGCTTCATTATATTACTGTGCATGCTCAACCTAGGGCCGTGTGACGTACTTAGCGTCCGATTATCAGTCGGGTGTCGACACTGTACGCAGTGTTGGGTACTGTCATCTAGAGATGGACATACGTGACACTTTATATTCTCGTACTTGTCTTACCAAGTACATTATGACCCAGGACACTTGACACTATTCATGAGACAGGATTTTCCCGAGATATTCGTGGTGATTCTGTATAGGGTACAGGACATGGACATTATATGCTTAGATATAGTATGACTTGTTGCATTAGCTATGATCCCGCTTGACATGGACATGAGACGTTGTGGTCATGATATGCGTGGTTACATTGGGTGGGGAGAGACACACAGGCTACAGGCTGTTCCATATATATACATCCACTATTATTGAGAGGTCGTAGACTCTCGGAGCAGAGCTAGACCCACTACCGGTTATTACCACTACCGGCTCCCCGACACAGAGCTTGTAGTGGCACAGCCTGAGTACTCGTGTTGCTCTCACTTGTATTTTCACTTAGATGGTTACTTACTTGCCCTACTTACTCTATTTATTTTCTGCACTGCATTATTTTGGCTTGAGCTTTCTTGTACCTTGCTATGTCCCCTGAGGACCTGGATCTGGATTTTGTCCCCAGATTTTGCAGACGAGGTTTATCCCGAGATTTACGGGACCGGAGCAGAAGCTGATCCAGGAGCTGTAACACCATCTGAGGGCGAGGTCTTCGCTGAAGACTTCTCTTGAGCATCCATGTTTATGCTCAGTTTTTATTATTTATTTTAGTCTTTTATATTCTGGTCTGTTGAACCATTGTACTAGATATTTATCGGGTTGTTCCCCGAAGTACTTTGTGAGACTTGCTGATGATTTACATTCCTTATTTACTCTGTGGATCATGTTTATTTCTTGTGTGGATGAGATTAGTTGTGCCATGATTGTCGTAGACTTGTTATTTTACAGCTTAAGTATGCCCTGGTGGATCCATTAAATTGGGTTGTCCATCGGTGCGTGCTGCTGGCCATTATCACGCGTCTGGTCCCACGGTATTTTGGGACTGGGGCGTGACAGTACAGAAGGGATCATGTACGCGGATGACTGGATAGAGCAGATCGAGAGGATTTTCCAGCTGGCACAGATTCCAGACAGCATGCAGATAGAGGCAGCGGGCAGTCAGATGTTCGACCTCGCTTAGACGTGGTATCGCACTGATACGAGGATCGCGGCACCATGGCTTACTTGGGAGGCTTTCAAGTGACTTTTTAAGGAGAAGTTTTTTCCAGATATGGCGCTCAGTGCCTTGGAGAGCCAGTTTGAGGCACTCGTCCAGGGGAGCATGCTAGTGGACGAGTACGCAGCGGAGTTCTGCCGTCTGGGCAGATTTGTGGAGGGCTTGAGTGAGGCAGCAAAGGCGAAAAAGTTTCACAAGGGCTTGGTTATGGCGGTCAAGTCTTTGACTAGGAGTGAACTCGAGGCGACTTTCGAACAGATCGTAAGGGACGATCAGAGAGCAGAGGATGACTTGGAGCTCAAGTCCAAGAGAGGCAGGGATGATTCAGGTAGTGCGAGTGGTAGTGCAGGACCGGCTAAGCATCCCTATGGGCAAAAGACAGTGCAGCAGGGTCAGGATCAGAGATTGCCCACTTGTGCCTACTACAGGAAGGCAGGACACACTTGGGATATTTATAGGAGGAGGCTGAATGTGTGTTTGTTCTATTGATCCGCTGCTCACCAGATGCGAGATTGCCCCACTGTACCTCCATTTGGTGGAGCACAGGATCAAAGAGTTGGAGCTAGGCTACCTGTAGCACAGCATCATGTCCCGCACCAGCAGAGGGAGATACCTCAGCAGGGCAGGGCTTTTGTGTTGACGGTCGAGGAGGCCGATGCTACGAGTGCTGGGTTAGCAGGTCTGTCTTTTTTGTTCTTCTTTCTGTCCTTTTTCATTCCTTGTGGTGTGCTTCATTAGTACCTGTTAGACTTTATTTGTGCTGTGGTAGATATGTAGTGACCCTGATTGAGACTGTGATAACACGACCAGTAGGACCATGATCTTGCATGTTGTTTAGGTAGAATTTCTTGACTGTGATTGTTGGGGGTTTGACCTAGAAGAAGTGCGATCGACTTTAAATTTCGAGGACAAAATTTTCTAAGGAGGATAGGCTTGTCACTACCCCATTTCCAGGGCAGGGTATTTTTTTATTTTAATTTGGTAATTGTGTATTTATCATAAATATTTGTATTAATATTTAATTAGTTGGTTGTATTTATTTTTATTAGTTATTTTACGGTTTTGGCTAGCCTGGACCCTTGTCAGACCCTAGTGGACCCATGTCAGACCTAACCACACTCTTATCAGACTTATTTATTGGTGTAGAATAGTTATTTGTATTTTAATTAGTTAGTTGGAGTGATTAGAAATTAATTAGAGTGCATTTGGAAACCCCAAACCCAAACCCTAATTTAGTATGACTTAAGAGAGGGGTATTTTGGTCTTTGTACTAAACACAAACCCAAACCCTAACCTAATTTTTACTTGGCCGGACATCACTCCCCCCCATTCTATTTCATTCCAATCTTCTTCTTCATTCTTCTTCCCATTCTCTTCTTCTTCCTTCTTCCAATTTTCTCTAATTCAAGTAAGTTTTCTCCACTTTCCTCTCTTCCTTCATTTATTTCTTCCATAGATGCAAATCCTAACCCTTTGATTTCCCCTAACCTAGGTGTGTAGAGCTTAGAATTGGTATTAGAGCTTGGGTTGGAGGCTTGGAAGCTTGAGTGTGGTGATTTGGGACTTTTTGGAGACTTTGGCCTTGGGATTCCAACTTTCAAGAGATAAATCCTAATTTTTTCTCTTATGATTACTCTAATATAGTATAATTAGTAGTTTAGAATCTTCTTAGACCTTAGGACTACCCATGGGTGGAAGTTGTAGCTTGTTTGGATGTGTTTGGAGACTTTGACATTAGGTTTTGTGTCAATTTTGGATGAAATTCGAGATTGGCTCAATTTTTGGTGTTGCCCTAGGTTAGACGGACCTAGGTAGACGTGCGTGGGTGTCTTGAGAGTAAGTACGTATCTCCATTCGGACACGTGAGATCGTGTCGTGGAAATTTGGGCGTTTCAGACGATTTGGAGATTTTTCGTCGTCGAGGGTTCCACATGCATGCGAGTTTTTGCCACGGACCTAGAATCGGAGAGTTATTATTTTTTCTAGGTTTTAGACTTCGATTAGAACTCGTGGATAAATTTTGGGTCGATTCCGAGTAGGTTTGGTATGCGTCTCACGAGGTATCGCGAACCGCACTCCACGTGTTCGTCGAAATGACCGAATAGCCATTTCGACTTGGTTTCTAGGTTTTGGGCATGTGCATAGGTTGGTTTAGCCTCGGGGAGTGTGTATTAGAGTTTACGAGTTTATATATATATATATATATATATATATATATATATATATATATATAACCTTACATATATATACATATACTTATATATATATATATAAGTATATGTATATATATGTAAGGTTATATATATATATATATATATATATATATATATATATATATATATAGATAGATACACATATAGATAGGTATATAGACACACACACACACACACACACACACATATATATATATATATATATATATATATATATATATATATATATATATATATATATATATATATATATATATATATATATATATATATATATAGTTAGATATATATATATACATAGGTATTGTTAGGTATTAGATAGTGAGATAAGAGAGTAGGGCAAGGTATTGAGTTTCAATACCTTGAGGGTAAGGTAAGTTGAGGTATCGGAGATGATATTAGGGTATAGCCTAATACTAGATTATATATATATATATATATATATATATATATATATATATATATATATATATATATATATATATATATATATATATATATATATTGATATATATATATATATATATATATATATATATATATATATATATATATATATATATATATATATATATATATATATATATATATATATATATATATATATATATATATATATATATATATATATATATATATATATATATATATATATATATATATATATATATATATATATATATATATATATTTGATAATACGTATAGTAGTATATATAAGTATATATATAGATAGTTAGTTAGTTAGCTAGTGTTAGTGAGGGGTAAGGCTTGAGTATCTCAATACCTTGAGATACTCAAGGTATTGGGCATCGGGGCAAGGTATTGAGTTTTTGCCTAGGATTCAGGTTAGAGTTGCTTATATATATATATATATATATATACACATACGTGCTAGTATATATTATAGAGGGTATAGGCGAGGCGTATAGCGTAGGTTGAGATATCGGATACCAAAGGTATCCCGGTATCTTAATGAGGCGAGTTTGAGGGTTTATTAGTGTCACGCCCCTGTCCCAAAATACCGAAGGACCAGACACGTGACAATGGCCAGCAGCAGGCACCGATGGTCAAACCCAATTTAATGGATCCATCAGGGCGTACTTAAGCTGTAAAACAAAGTCTACGACAACATGGCACAACTAATCTCATCCACACAAGATAAAATATGATCCACAGATATAAGAAATGTAAATCATCAAACAGTCTCAACAAAGTGCTTCGGGGAACAACCCGATAAAATCTGATACAATGGTTCAACAGACCAAAATATAAATGACTGAATAAAATAATTACTGAGCATGTAACATGAATGCTCAGGAAAAGTCTTCAGCTAACACCTCGTCCTCGGGTATCGGTACAGCTCCTGTATCTGCTTCTGCTCCTGCTACTGCTGCTGTCCCGTATACCTCGGGATAAATCTCGTATGCAAATTCTGGGGACATAATTCGGATCCAGGTCCTCAGGGGACATAGCAAGGTACAGATAATATAAGCCAAAATAAATGCAGTGCAGCAAATAATAAAATAAATAGGGTAAGCTATATAACCATCTATGTGAAAATTCAAGATAAGAGCATCACGAGTACTCAGGCTGAGCCACTACAAGCTCTGTGTCGGGGAGCCGGTAGCAATAATAATGAGTAATGGGCCAAGCTCGAGTTTCAGAGTCTTGTGCCTCACAATAGTAGGGGATATATATGTAATCAGCCTGTAGCCTGTGTGTCTCTCCCCACCCAATGTAATCACACGTCTCATGTCCATAACGTCTCATGTACATGGCACGCAAGATCATAGCTAATGCAGTAAGTCATAGAGTATCCAAGAGTATAATGTCTATGTCAGAAATATGTATCCTATACAGAATCACCATGAATATCTCAGAAAGATCCTGTCTCATGTATAGTGTCAAGTGTCCTGGGTATAATGTACTTGATAAGACAAGTACGAGAATGTAAAGGGGTCACGAATGTCCATCTCTAGATGACATACACAATATCGCGTACGGTGTTGGCACCCGACTAATAATCGGACGCTAAGTAAGTCACACGGTCCTAGGTTAAGCATGCACAGCAATATAATTAAAGTAAGAAAATATGCAACAAAAAATGTAAAGTTGGCAAGGTATACTGGCCCACCGATGTAATAATAAGTCAAGAAAATAAGTAGCAAAGCTGCAGGGTTTGGCAAGGTACACTTGCCTGGGGTTTGAATACCAACAGTTGTCCCTGTATCAGTGGATCCTGTAGGTACTCCTCCAAAAGCTGAAATAAATATCACCAACAGTCATAGAAAATATCAAATAGCTAGAAATGCCTGTCCTTAAGTCCAATTTGGACACAAGGGCAAAAATGATATTTTCGGGTCAAAGCGGGGTCTACATGTGGGCCACTTTGCACCGAAAAGTGTGTCAGGGTCAAAGGTCTCCAAATTCGCCAAACTTAGTGTCAACAAGTCAGGAACGATGATACGAACCCAACGGAACTTCCAGAATTGGATTTCGATGAGCCGATCACAAAATCGCCCGTCAAGTGGAGCTTGTGGGGCCCACGATACGCAATTTTGTCAATGTTCTCAGAATCGAACCAAACTTGGGTCACAGGACCAACGTATTGCTACGAGTCCGATGGCATAAGTTTCGTCTCGATCCGACGTATGTACACAAAGTTACAGCGTGTTCCAGAATGGGCGGATACGGGGCGTTGTCGGCGGATACGCGTTGATTCCGGTGTGCACGCACATCCGAATCGACTTCTGCGAAATCCTGCACATTTGTATCAACGGCGCGCACGTTTCAGTAAAGACCGCGTGCGACCAAGTCATCCCCTTTGGCAGGGCGCACTCAGTTCTGGGGTAAAATAAGGCGTTAGTTTTCCTGTTTTTGGATCACGGTGTGCGATCACCACAGGACGCGACGCACCGAGCGGGTTGCACGGACATCGAGAGGGTTATACAGTCTACGCATTGCAACAGACGGAATCGAAAACAGAATTACGAGGAGAAAGAAAACGCTACTTGAACAGGGCTCCGTGAATCTGAATTTCATGTGTCCGTGTGTCTCCTTGACACGAGCTGTGTCCTGGCCGTGTCCGTGCTGCTGCTCTAGGGTTAGGACTTGCCGGAGGGAGGAGGCTCGAGCGGAGGCTGGCGGCGAAGCGGGCGACGCTTAGCTCGGGGACGGCTCTGGCCGGAGGGGCTCGCGGAGGCGGATGATCTCGCGGCGGAGGCGTCGCGGGGTTGCTGTCTCTGCGGGTCGGAGGCTGCTCTGGCCGGAGGAGGGTAGCTCGTCGGGAGGAGGACGGGGTCGTCGAGGACTGAGCGGAGGGGGAGGATGACGAGGCGAGCGGGGTGCTCGGGTGAGGTGGATGAGGGCGGAGGTTAGTGCTGGGCTAGGGTGGTGTTGGTGGAGGGCCGGCGAGGGGGTTCGTTGGGGAGCGACGGAGTCGGCTGCGTCGGCGGAGATAACGAGAGAGAGGGTGGAAGCTCGAGGGGGCTGTGGTCAGAATAGGCGACTGCGGCGGGGTCGGGTGGTGCTCGCGGGCAGCAGCGGCTGTGGGGATGAGAGAGAGAGAGGTCTGGCGGCTGCTGGGCACGGAAGTCGAGAGCAATAAATAGGGGCCGCTACAGTGAATCCGGTAGGGTTAGGGTTTGGTCAGGTTCGGGTTTGGGTTTGGGTTGGGTTTCATGGATCCGACCTAACCCGACCCGTTAAGGATGGGTTGGTCCGGTTCGGTTCACTGTGGTTTGGTTTATTTTGGTTTAAGTGAACCGGGTTCAGTCAGGTTTAAATCGGTTTAGTCCTACCTCAGTTTTTAGGGCTTTAAAAATAATTTCGGAGTCCAATAAATTCACAGAAAATTACCCTATGTCCGGTTTTCTATTTTACACCATAAAATATTATTTCCATAATATTTTAACATCAATTAACAGCATTTAAAAATCTTTTAATCACCATCACCTTAGTTTTAATTCCAGAAAAATTACCAAAAAATTGGGAAAAATTATATTAAAAATATTCAGAAAAATCAGGGTGTTTACAATCTACCCCCCTTAAGAAGATTGCGTCCTCGCAATCAAAGAATAACTACTAAAGGAAGAACTATGGAAATTACAAGAATGCTTAGGTGATAACTGCATCCGCGAATAAGTGAGAATAACGCTGGCGCATACTATCCTCCCGTTCCCAGGTCGATTCGCCAGGAGAATGATGTTTCCAAGCTACACGAACCAGTCTAATTGTCTGTCCTCGCAATGTCTTCTGACTGTAGTCGAGGATGCCAACTGGTTGTTCTTCATACCTCAAGCTAGGGCCCACTGCGATCTCTGAATGATCGACCATGTGACTTGGGTCGGTCACGTACCTTCTCAGCTGTGAGACGTGGAATACGTCATGCACTCCTTCTAAGGATGGAGGTAATGCAAGACGATAAGCCACCTCACCAATACGCTCTAGAATATCAAATGGCCCGATGTACCTTGGGCTCAACTTGCCTCTGCTCCCGAATCTAATAGTACCTCGAGTGGGCAAAATCCTCAAGAATACATGCTCTCCTTCTTTGAACTCTAGGGGACGTCTGGGTGTGTCAGCCCAATGCTTCTGTCTGTCCTGAGCTGCTCGAAGATGATTCTGAATTTGTTTTACCTTCTCCAATGTCTGCATTATTAATTCTGGACCCAGTATTTGACGTTCACCAACGTCATTCCAACATATTGGCGATCTGCACTTCCTTCCGTATAATGCCTCGAATGGTGCCATATGAATACTGGCCTGATAACTGTTGTTGTAGGAGAACTCCACTAAGTGCAAATAATCTTCCTAAGATCCTCCAAAGTCTAGCATACACGATCGCAACATATCCTCCAAGATCTGGATCGTGCGCTCCGATTGACCATCTGTCTGTGGATGGTAAGTGGTGCTGAATTTGAGTCTGGTGCCAAGACTCTCTTGCATGCTTCGCCAGAAATGAGATGTAAATCTCGAATCTCGATCCGATACAATACTAACCGGCACTCCATGTAATCTGATGATTTGTCGCATATACATGTCGGCTAGTACCTCTGTGGACTGTCCAACTCTAAATGGTAAGAAGTGTGCCGATTTAGTGAGTCGGTCCACGATAACCCATACTGCATCTCTTCCGCTGGGGCTCCTTGGAAATCCTGTGACAAAATCCATCGTGATATGTTCCCACTTCCATTCTGGTATAGGAAGCGGCTGTAACATACCTGCAGTCCTCTGATGCTCGGCCTTTACTTGCTGACAGACTAAACATTTAGCCACAAATCTTGCAATCTCCCTTTTCATTCCATGCCACCAGTAATACTGCCTCAAGTCTCGGTACATCTTGGTTCCTCCTGGGTGAACAGAGTACATAGAGCTATGTGCTTCAGTCATTAACTCCTGTCTCAATTCTCTATTTGGAACATACAGGCGATTTCCATACCTTAATATCCCATCTTCATGTATGCGAAGTCCTGTCTGCATGCCTGCTTCGTCCTCTCTTTGAGTCTTCAAAATCTAGTATCGGTGGGCAATGCCTCTTTAATTCTCTCCACAAGTGACGATTTAACTTTGAGATTAGCTAGCACGCCACTTTGTCCTGGTAAAACAACCTCTATCTGAAGCTCCTGTAGATCTCTCAATAACTCCGGCTGCATCGTCAAGAAATAAGCCGTAGGCTTCCTGCTGAGTGCGTCTGCTACGACATTCGCCTTTCCCGGATGATACTGTAGATCTATATCAAAGTCTACCATCAACCCCAGCCAACGTCTCTGTCTCATGTTGAGCTCCTTCTGAGTATATACATACTTCAGACTCTTGTGATCAGTAAAGATGTCCACCTTTTCTCCATAAAGATAGTGCCTCCAAATCTTCAGTGCAAATATAACTGCTGCTAGCTCCAGATCGTGTGTTGGGTAGTTCTTCTCATGGACCTTCAACTGTCTCGATGCATAAGCAATAACTTTGCCATGTTGCATCAAAACACATCCTAATCTACTACCTGATGCATCACTATAAACAACAAAACCTCCTGACCCTGAAGGAAGAGTCAAGACAGGTGCTGTTGTCAATCTTCTCTTCAATTCTTCAAAAGCCTTCTGGCAGTCTTCTGTCCATGTAAACTCCTGGTCCTTACGTGTCAACTTCGTCATCGTCTCTGCAATCCTTGAGAAATTTTCTACAAACCTTCGGTAATATCTCGCAAGTCCGAGAAAACTTCTCACCTCTGCAACTGATGTAGGTGTAGGTCAAGTCTCTATTGCCGCAACTTTCTCCGGATCAACTGAAAGTCCTTCTCCTGAGAAGATATGTCCCAAAAAAGGCACTTTATCCATACAAAACTCACACTTACTGAGTTTGGCATATAACTTTTCATGTCTCAATGTCTCTAACACGATTCTAAGATGCTCCTCGTGGCTCTTGGAATATACTAGAATGTCGTCAATGAACACAACCACAAATTTATCCAAGAACTGATGAAAGACTCTGTTCATCAAACTCATAAACACTGCTGGCGCGTTGGTTAAACCAAACGGCATTACCAAGAACTCATAATGTCCATACTTGGTCCTGAAAGCTGTCTTCGGTATATCCTCCTTCCTTACTTTGATCTGATGATAGCCGGATCTAAGGTCAATCTTCGAGAATATCCTAGCACCACTCAATTGATCAAATAGATCATCAATGCGTGGTAAGGGATACCTGTTCTTGATGGTCACATCATTTAGTGCCCTGTAGTCAATACACAACCGTACTGTTCCATCCTTCTTCGGCACAAATAATATGGGTGCTCCCCAAGGTGAAACACTGGGCCGAATAAAACTATTCTCCAAAAGATCATCAACTTGTTCCTTCAACTCCACTAACTCCTTAGGTGTTAGCCGATATACTGATGAAGTGATAGGCTATGCTCCTAGAGTTAAGTTTATTGTGAATTCTATTTCCCGATCAGACGGTAAACCTGGAAGATCATCAGGAAATACATCCACAAACTCAGATATGACTCTAGGGTAACCTGTCTCCCCTTCTACAGATAGTACCCTAAGAGTAGGCTGAACTCCTTGCTCTACTGCTCCCCAAAGAAAGTCAAATTCTAGATGTCCAGGCGGTCTAAATATAACCCGTCCAAGTCGGCAATCAAGAGTCGCATGGTACTGACTTAACCAGTCCATACCAAGTACAACATCATAATTCGGGATGAAAAAGATCAGAAATTGAGCTCGCATCTCTCTTCCACAGACTACTACAGAACATGATCTACAGACGTCACTAACTGGGATAATTCTACCTCCCGTAAGAATTTTCTTCATCTTCGGAAGGGGTGCGGTAGCTACTCTAAGGGTGGCTACAAAGCTAGCTGCTATAAATGAATGCGATGCTCCAGAATCAAATAAAGCTACATGTGGTAATGAAGCTACTAAAATAGTACCTGCAATAACCTCTCCTGCGGTAGCTTCCTCCTCAACGACCATTGTAAATGCCTGGCCTCGTCCCTGAGCTTGGCCTCTCTGCTGAGCCTGCTGAAATAGAGCTGCCTGTGGTGCCAGTGGTGGTCTCTGTTGATTTCCTCCTGGAACTGGTGGTCTGACTCCTCCAACTCTTATCTGCGGTGCTCCTACTGCTGGATAAGCTGGTCGTGGTACAGGTAAAGCTAGTCTCGGTACTCCCTCTCTGCGCTCGGTGCAGTCTCTGGTTTGATACTGGTTGGATCCGCAAGCCAGGCATAGTCCTAACTTGCGTCTGCATTCCCTCTCGATGTGCCCTACCTTGCCGCAGTGGTGACAAGTAGGGAGAGATATGGCCCTGTGTGTTGTTCTCTCTGGCATACTCCTCTGGGACCGTTTTGTTGAATCCCCATGTGTTGTCCTGGATGGTGCTGGTGTGATTGGCCTCTTCAGATTTGACTCCCTTCTAGTGACGCGCTCCATGCATCGTGCTGCTGTAAGGACGTTGGTATATGATATAGGTACGATCGATCCAATCAACCTCTGGAGCTCGAACTTCAGTCCGTCAAAGAACTTCTCAGCTTTCTCTTCCTCTGTCGAAATCAAGGTTGGGGCGAAGCGACTTAGACGAATAAATTTTGCGTTGTATTCTTCCACTGACATATTGCCTTGGATAAGGTGGTTGAACTTGTCTCTGAGCTCCGACCGTGCAACTGCTGGAATATACATCTCTCGGAAGAGTCTGGAGAACTCTTCCCAAGTGACTCGGTCCTGTCCGAGCCTCCTCTCTTCTGATAACCACCAATGATGTGCATTTTCAGTCAACTGTATTCTGACCGCAGTCATCCATTTCTCTCTCAGAAGTTCAGCTGCTTCCAACTGGTGCTGTATGTTAGTGAGCCATTCGTGAACTTCTGTTGGCCCCTCTTTACCATAAAAGGTATGAGGCTTGAGCTGACGAAAATCGGTGATAGATCTCGTCGCTGATCGCCTCGCTGGTGGGTTTGCCTGCTCCATTGCTGATACTAGGCTGGTTCTCAAATACTCTGCCTCATGACGCTGAGCCTCGTGCTGAACCTGCTGCTGGGCTTGCATCATGGCATACATTATCTGAAACATCTGTTGCCCGTCCATGGCTTGCCCTGGCGGGAAAACTGGCATCTGTGGAGTGAACTGTGGCGGATGTGGGATGTCATCATGCCAAAACCTTGGATTAGGCGGGCCGGTTTGATTGCTTTGCGATGTTTGTCCTCCATTCCCTGGTGTCACTCCATCTATATAAGTAACCACAGCGTCGTGTGGTGTATCCAAGGGATTCTCATCTCCGTTCTTGGGATCCATTACTCTGCAACCAAAAGATAAACTATAAGAACGCTCATAGGAATCAACACAGGATGCAAATCAAGTAACAAATTCGAGTTCGATATAGAGTTCAAAAATGGTTCAAACAATGGATGAGATCCTATAACTTATCCTATCCTTTAGGGCAGGCATGTTCGGTCCCTAAGTTAAAACCGAACGATTTAGTCGTAGACCTGCATGGGCCACCACAAAAACCATGTCACGCCCCAGTCCTAAAATACCGTAGGGACCAGATACGTGGCAATGGCCAGCAGCACGCACCGATGGTCAAACCCAATTTAATGGATCCATCAGGGCGTACTTAAGCTGTAAAATAAAGTCTACGACAACATGGCACAACTAATCTCATCCACACAAGATAAAATATGATCCACAGATATAAGAAATATAAATCATCAAACAGTCTCAACAAAGTGCTTCGGGGAACAACCCGATAAAATCTGATACAATGGTTCAACAGACCAAAATATAAATGACTGAATAAAATAATTACTGAGCATGTAACATGAATGCTCAGGAAAAGTCTTTAGCTAACACCGCGTCCTCGGGTGTCGGTACAGCTCCTGTATCTGCTTCTGCTCCTGCTACTGCTGCTGTCCCGTATACCTCGGGATAAATCTCGTATGCAAATCCTGGGGACATAATCCGGATCCAGGTCCTCAGGGGACATAGCAAGGTACAGATAATACAAGCCAAAATAAATGCAGTGCAGCAAATAATAAAATAAATAGGATAAGCTATATAACCATCTATGTGAAAATGCAAGATGAGAGCATCACGAGTACTCATGGTAAGCCACTACAAGCTCTGTGTCGGGAAGCCGGTAGCAGTAATAATGAGTAATGGGCCAAGCTCGGGTTTCAGAGTCTTGTGCCTCACAATAGTAGGGGATATATATGTAATCAGCCTGTAGCCTGTGTGTCTCTCCCCACCCAATGTAATCACACGTCTCATGTCCATAACGTCTCATGTACATGGCACGCAAGATCATAGCTAATGCAGTAAGTCATAGAGTATCCAAGAGTATAATGTCTATGTCAGAAATATGTATCCTATACAGAATCACCATGAATATCTCAGAAAGATCCTGTCTCATGTATAGTGTCAAGTGTCCTGGGTATAATGTACTTGATAAGACAAGTACGAGAATGTAAAGGGGTCACGAATGTCCATCTCTAGATGACATACACAATATCGCGTACGGTGTTGGCACCCGACTAATAATCGGACGCTAAGTAAGTCACACGGTCCTAGGTTAAGCATGCACAGCAATATAATTAAAGTAAGAAAATATGCAACAAAAAATGTAAAGTTGGCAAGGTATACTGGCCCACCGATGTAATAATAAGTCAAGAAAATAAGTAGCAAAGCTGCAGGGTTTGACAAGGTACACTTGCCTGGGGTTTGAATACCAACAGTTGTCCCTGTATCAGTGGATCCTGTAGGTACTCCTCCAAAAGCTGAAATAAATATCACCAACAGTCTCAGAAAATATCTAATAGCTAGAAATGCCTGTCCTTAAGTCCAATTTGGACACAAGAGAAAAAATGACATTTCCGGGTCAAAGCGGGATCCACATGTGGGCCACTTTGCACCGAAAAGCGTATCATGGTCAAAGGTCTCCAAATTTGCCAAACTTAGTGTTAACAAGTCAGGAAAGATGATACGAACCCAACGGAACTTCTAGAATTGGATTCCGATGAGCCGATCACAAAATCGTCCGTCAAGTGGAGCCTGTGGGGCCTACGATACGCAATTTTGTCAATGTTCTCAAAATCGAACCAAACTTGGGTCACAGGACCAGCGTATTGCTACGAGTCCGATGGCATAAGTTTCGTCTCGATCCGACGTGTGTACACAAAGTTACAGCATGTTCCAGAATGGACGGATATGGGGCGTTGTCGGTGGATACGCGTTGATTTCGGTGTGCACGCACATCCGAATCGACTTCTGTGAAATCCCGCACGTCCGTATCAATGGCACGCACGTTTCGGTAAAGACCGCGTGTGACCAAGTCGTCCCGTTTGGCGGGGCACACTCAGTTCCGGGGTGAAACAAGGCGTTGGTTTTCCTATTTTTGGATCGCGGTGTGCGATCACCACAGGACACGACGCACCGAGCGGGTTACACGGGCATTGAGAGGGTTACACAGTCTACGCATTGCAACAGACAAAATCAAAAACGAAATTACGAGGAGAAAGGAAACGCTACCTGAACAGGGCTCCGTGAATCTAAATTTTACGTGTCCATGTGTCTCCTTGACATGAGCTGTGTCCTGGCCGTGTCCGTGCTGCTGCTCTAGGGTTAGGAATTGCCGGAGGGAGGCGACTCGAGCGGAGGCTGGCAGCGAAGCGGGCGACGCTCGGCTCGGGGATGGCTCTGGCCGAAGGGGCTCGCGGAGGCGGATGATCTCGAGGCGAAGGCGTCACGGGGTTGCTGTCTCTGCGGGTCGGAGGCTGCTCTGGCCGGAGGAGGGTGGCTCATCGGGCGGAGGACGGGGTCATCGAGAGCTGAGTGGAGGGGGAGGACGACGAGGCGAGCGGGGTGCTCGGGTGAGGTGGATGAGGGCGGAGGTTAGGGCTGGGCTAGGGTGGTGTTGGTGGAGGGCCGGCGAGGGGGTTCGCTGGGGTGCGGCGGAGTCGGCTGTGTCGGCGGAGATGACGAGAGAGAGGGTGGAAGCTCGAGGGGGCTGTGGTCGGAATAGGCGACTGCGGCGGGGTCGGGTGGCGCTCGCGGGCGGCAGCGGCTGTGGGGATGAGAGAGAGAGAGAGGTCTGGCGGTGGCTGGGCACGGATGTCGAGAGCAATAAATAGGGGCCGCTACAGTGAATCCGGTAGGGTTAGGGTTTGGTCGGGTTCGGGTTTGGGTTTGTGTCGGGTTTCATGGATCCGACCCGACTCGACCCGTTAAGGATGGGTTGGTCAGGTTTGGTTCACTGTGGTTTGGTTTATTTTGGTTCAAGTGAACCGGGTTCAGTCAGGTTTAAATCGGTTTAGTCCTACCTCGGTTTTTAGGGCTTTAAAAATGATTTCGGAGTCCAATAAATTCACAAAAATTACTCTATGTCCGGTTTTCCATTTTACACCATAAAATATTATTTCTATAATATTTTAACATCAATTAACAGTATTTAAAAATCTTTTAATCACCATCACCTTAGTTTTAATTCCAAAAAAATTACCAAAAAATTGGAAAAAATTATATTAAAAATATTCAGAAAAATCAGGGTGTTTACAATTAGCTTAATGACCTAGTTTTGACCTAAAATTTTAGGAGCACCCTAGTTTGACCTAGAGTTGACCGTAGTTGATCCGATTGACCACCAAAGTCAACTTTTAACTAGTTTTGACCTAGAGTTGACTTTTTGATCAAGAGTTGACTTTTTGACCAATATTTTACCGGTTTGATCCGTTTGACCTAGAACAACCCTAGAAGCTTGTTTTTAGTTATTTTATATCTGTTTAACTCATTAGAAATCTATTTAACCTTGCTTTTCGCCATAGGTCCTTGCTACGCCAGTTCGGATCGCCAGTTGCTCAGGACGTCAGGCGAGTACATTCTTTGATAGTTTTTATTATCTGATGATTATTATGATTCAGCTTCTAGTATAGTATTATCTGATTTTCTGGCATGACCCCGATTAGTATTTTTGGGTTCATTTACTTGCGACACATATATTTCATGTTTCTAGCCTCTATTTCTAGAATCACCTACTGACATCACATCAGGACTCACTACAGGCATCACTTATGTTTCTGGCTGGACTCATACTTGATTTACGTGTCGGGTCTTGGATTCACTTGTACAAGTCGGGGCGGAGAAATACTCGAGTAGACATGTAAATATTCCCAACTGGAATTACCCCCCTCTGGTCTAATCTAGAATAAAAGCAGCCGCACACCCAGTGTGCGATGAGCCGTACTTATCCCTAGCCGTTTACATGTCGAAACAGGTATTTCGGAGACACGAGTTCATTCTTTCTAGTCTGGACTCTCTTGCATTTCTTGCTGGTCTCACTTATACTTTCTGGACTGGACTCATTACATTTATTCTTGTTGGACTCACTTCACGTTCTTGTGCACACACTTGCTCTTAGTTTAGATTTCTTGTATCCTGCAGTCATATTTATCTTGTTTCTAATTTTCATGCATCTTTACCTTTATACACCAATTGACATATATATATATATATATATATATATATATATATATATATATATATATATATATATATATATCCTTGTTTCATACTTTATTTTCTTCACCTTGCTACTTGCTACAACTGCTTTATAGTTTTTATCATTTAACTGGAACTGCTGTTAGAGGTGTACTTGCTCCAATCCTGACTGGATATATTTTTTAGAGGATCCGGTGGATTGGTGTCCGATGTTTTATGGACCTCAGCCTGTCGATGGTGCAAACAGGGACCCCCTAGTTCAGGAATGATTTTCGGGTTGGTAGCCGGGATCACTAGGATCTCAGTTGTTGTATTTATTAGCTTTTGGTACCGGATTTGTCTCTAGCTTTTGGTTTGAGACTTGTATTATATTTGATTTTGGATATTGTTGTATTATTATTATTGTTGTTGTTGTTTTAGTAGTTGCAGTTGTTTAGACTTTGTAGTTGTTAGACTTCTTTGTTATCTTATCATGCTTAGATTCGTGATTGAGTACTTATGTTATCATTATCATATTGCTCCTTCGTTTGGAGTTGACATCTTGATAGGTATATATATTGTTGTGTGAGATTGTTAGCTATATAGTAGACCTAGACAGCGTTCTACCGCCGATGCTGCGGCGTAGGTTGGACGTACCCACGACTCATGCCCAATTTTTCGGGTGCGGGTCGTGAAAGATTCTATGGCACTAATCGCTACAAGGCCACTGGAAGATAACAGTCTGTCGGTGCAAAGAAGCCTACCGATTCGATGCACTACTTGTCTTTGACGCCGTAGTTGCAGAGATTATTTATGGTGAAGGAGACTGCAGAAAACATGAGTTGGCACAGGCGGAAACAGATCGAAGGAGCATTGGATCATCCATCTGATGGAAAAGCATGAAAGCACTTTGATCGAGAGTATCCAGATTTTGCTTCGGATTCGCACAATGTCAGATTGGGGCTCTCCTCCGACGATTTTATCCCATTCGAACTTTTGAGCTCCCAGTATTCGTGTTGGCCTGTGATCGTCACTCCGTACAATCTACCGCCTTGGATATACATGAAGACTCCGTATATGTTCCTAACCATTATTATCCCGAGTCTGAACAATCTGAAGAGGAACATCGATGTATATTTACAGCCTTTGATAGAGGAGTTGAATCAGCTGTGGGAAGTAGGTGCCAACGTACGATATTTCAGAAAGCAGAATTTTCAGATGAGGGCAACACTTATGTGGACTATTAACGACTTTTCGACCTATGGAATATTATCGGGATGGAGCACTCATGGTCGTCTCTCATGTCCATATTACATGGACCACACTAAGGCTTTCCGTTTGAAACAAGGAAGGCAAACCATGCTTCTTCGATTGTCATCGATAATTTCTGCCAAAGGATCATCCGTACCGGAGGAACATGAATGATTTTTGTGCGGACATTGTGGAGAAGGCCAATCCACCGTCAAGGTAGCCCGGATACACGATATAAAAAGAGGTAAAAGATTTATCAAGTGTTATCGAAGTGCCTACTAAGGGGTACAAGTGTGACCGATTTGGTTGCACCCATAACTGGACGAAGAGGATTATATTCTGGGATCTGCCATATTGGAGCACCAATCTGATGAGACATAACCTTGATGTCATGCATATCGAGAAGAATGTGTTTGATAACATAATTAATACTGTAATGGAGGTAAAGAGGAAGACAAAAGACAATCCGAAGGCCATGTTGGACTTAGAAGAAATATATAGACGTCCTGCGTTGCATTTGATAAAGGAGGGGAATAGAAAGTTAAAGCAGCCTAAGTCAGTTTTCTCACTGGAGAAGGAGGATAAAGGAAGACTTTGTAGGTGGATTCATGGTCTAAAATTTCCAGACGGGTATGTGTCAAACTTGAGAAAATACGTCTACCTCAAGGAGAACAAACTGGCGGGTATGAAGAGCCACGATTGTCACGTATTCATGGAGAGGTTAATTCTGATTGTATTTTAAGAATTCTTATCGCAGGTCATTTGAGATCCATTGACAGAGCTTAGCATATTCTTCAGAGATCTTTGTTCTACTAAGTTGCCCGTCGATCGTCTAGAAAAGCAAGAGAAGGATATTGCGGTAATACTGTGCAAGCTCGAGAATGTATTTTCTTCTAGATTCTTTGACTCTATGTAGCATTTGCCAATTCATCTTTCCTATGAGGTACGTGTTGGTGGTCCTGTCAGTTATCGGTGGATGTACCCCTTCGAGTGGCATCTGAATCACCTAAAGAGAAAGGTAAAAAATAAGGCACGGGTTGAGGGCTCTATTTGTGAATCTTATGTTCTCGAAGAGATTATAAACTTTTGCTCGACGTATTTCAAACCTCATGTTGCTACAAATAGAACGAGAGCTCTGAGAAATGACGACGGATATCAGGAATCTAATGATGCAATACTAAAAGTATTCAATGCGTCCGAAAAGCCTTCAGGGAAAATGAAGAAGAGATATTTGAATGACGACGAGCTAAGGGCTGCTCAGTTGTATATATTACTCAATTACGACGAGGATGAAGTGGAGAAGCTAGAGGGATAAGTAATTAATACGTCCACGTTTACGTCGTCTCAATATAATAGTATAAGGTACTATTATGCTACTAATCAGCGGTTGCTTCGTTGTTTTTCATCATCTATAATGATGAGCAGAGGTCGGTTAGACCCTACATAACAGACAAAGAAGTAGAACAAGAAATAAGATGCCATTTTCCTTTTTGGTTGAGCGCATATGTAAGGAGCTTGGTAATTACTTTTTCTGTATGTACTTGCATAATAA
This sequence comes from Iris macrosiphon, assembly GCA_036927795.1. Classification (NCBI taxonomy): domain Eukaryota; kingdom Viridiplantae; phylum Streptophyta; class Magnoliopsida; order Asparagales; family Iridaceae; genus Iris; species Iris macrosiphon. The sequence continues at coordinate 53,945,307 of JAYESA010000017.1, read as the reverse complement.
ATAACTTACTATCGCTACTTTGGTATTTAGGTCGATCGTCTAATAACATCCGAGACTGAATCTATTAGAACTCTAGTTGTCACTACCCAATTCTAGAAAATAGGGTATATTTTTTTTTATTTGATAAATAGTGTATTGTATTTAATTATTTATATTTATATTTAATTAGTGCTTGTCTTATTTTTATTTTGATTGTTTTAGGGTTTTGGCTAGCCTGGACCCATGTCCGACCCTAGTGGACCCATGTCCGACCCAGCCCACACCCTTGTGAGAATTATTTTGGGGCTTAGATTTATTATTTTATTTTTAGGAGGTTAGTTGGAGAGATTTGGAGCTAGTTTGAGTGCATTTGGAGGCCCGGAACCCAAAACCGAGTGAGTAGGGGCGTTTTGGGAATTTGGTAACTTAGTGGAATCCCTTTAATAGCATTGGCCGGCCTACCTACCCCCCCCAAACCGTGAGCACAGCAGCCTCACTTCCCCCTCTCTTCATTTACTTCTTCTTCTTCACTTCTTCTTCTTCTCCACTTCTTCTTTCTTCTTCCTTCTTCCCCAAGGTGAGTTTTCTTCCACTTTTCTTCTTTCTTTCTTTCATTTCTTCTTCCTTAAGCTAACCCTCACCTTGCATTTTCTCTAACCTAGGTGTGAGAAGCCTAGATCTAGTGTGGGAGATAGATTTGGAAGCTTGGAGCTTGAGGGAGTTGATTTGGAGGGAATTTGAGACTTTGGCCTTGGGATTCCAACTCCCAAGAGGTAAAACCTAACTTTTCCCTTCCTAATTATTTTTGTGTAGTGTAATTAGTGTTGTAGAACCTTCCTAGACCCTAACCCTACCCGTAGGAGGAAGTTGGAACTAGTTTGGGTGAGTTTAGAGACTTTGACATTAGGTTTTGTGTCGAATTCGGGTGGAATCCGAATTTGGCCCAATTTTGGGTGATGCCCTAGGTTAGATGGACCTAGGTAGACGTTGTCGGATGTCTAGAGGGTGAGTGCGTGTCTCCGTTTGGACACGGGAAGCCGCGTCGCGGAGAAACGGGCGTTTCGGGCGAAATTGGGGCTTTTCGTCATCGCCGATTCTAAGTTTGTGTGCGTTTCCGCCACGGGCCTAGAATCGACGTGGGAGCACATTTTCTAGGATCTAGACATCGTGTAGAGCGCGTGGGTAAATTTTGGGCCGATTCCGAGTTCGTTTGGTGTGCGTTTCAGGAGGTTTTCCGAGCCGCGCACCACGTATTCGTCGAAATGACCGAATGGCCATTTCGACTTGGTTTCCTCGTTTCGGCTTTGTGCGCGCGTTGGGTTAGTATCGGGGAGTGTGTGCTAGAGTTTTTGGGCTATATTATATATATTTTAGGGTATTGGTGAGTGTCGGGGTCGTTGGGCGTGAGTAGGGCGTGTGGTTTGAGTGTTGTGTGCGTGGTTGTGTTTGTTTTGATATGTGTATATATATATATATATATATATTTATATATATATGTATGTTTGTTTATGTATATATATTTATATATATATGAGTGTATTTATATCTATGTGCTTATGTGTGTATATGTCTATGTGTATATATATATGTATATGTGTAAGTGTGCTCGTGTGTATATGTATATATATATTTGAATATGTGTGTGTGTGTATATATCTTAGAGTGTGTGTGTATTGATATATATATATATTAATATGTGTGTTTATATATATATTTGTAGCTATGTATATATATTTATGTGTGTGTGTGTTTTAGTGTGTGAGTGTGCTAGTGTGTGTGTTAGAATGTGTAGTTAAGTGTGTGTATATATATATGTATCTAGTTATATATATATAGATATATATGTATGTATATATATATATATATATAGATAGTGATATATATATGTATATATATGGGGGGGTGTGTGTGTGTATGTGTGAGATGGAGGGGGGAGAAAACAGCAAGTAGCAGCAGCGCAGCGGGAACCAGCAGCTGCAGCAGCAGCAGAACCAGCAGCAGCAGCAGTAGCAAGTGCAGCAGCAGCAGAATCAGCAGTAGCAGCAGCATGGGCAGCAGCATCAGCATGTAGGAGCAGCGGCAGCAGCAATATGCAAGGGCAACAGTAGCAGTACGCAGCGCTAGAGCAGCAGCAACATTCGCAGGGAGGTAGTTGGTTTAATAGTTAACTAGATAGACTATATAGATATTAGTATTATAGATAGGTAGTTGGATAAATAGGTAAGAATAGTTATTAGATACTTAGATAGATAGATACCTATATCTATGGATACTAGATAGGTAGATAGGTAGATAGGTAGTTTTATCTATCTAGAAGATAGATATCTATATATCTATAGTTAGTTATATATATATAGATATCTTGATAGGTAATATATATATATATGTTATGATTAGGTAAGGTAATGGGTATCGGGTAAATGTGTGTGGATATCTATATACATAGGTATATACATACTTAGATGTATATATATATGGTAGATATATATATTACCTAGCCCAGATTAATAACTAGGTATATAATTAATAGCTAGGCAGCTAGCTAGAGGGCCTTAGGGCGAAACTTCAATACCTTGAGATACCGAGGTATCTCGATACCTTGAGATATTCAAGGTATTGAGTTTCGAGCGGGGTATTTGAGCATTAGCCTAGGAAATGCTTTGGAGTGATTTTTGTATGTTTATATATATATAATTACGCGTGCTAGCATAGGTTTTAGCGGGTTTAGACGGGGTGCGTGGCCTAGGGCGAGATATCGGATACCGAGGGTATCCCGGTATCTCGATTAGGCGAGTTTGTGAGTTTAGTAGCTTAATGAGCTCGGTTTGACCTAGAATTTCAGGGGCACCCTAGTTTGACCTAGCTTTGACCATAATTGTCTCCGTTGACCGTAAAAGTCAACGTTTGACCTAGTTTTGACCTAGAGTTGACTTTTTGGACCCCGGGTTGACTTTTTGACCCGAATTTCATCGGTTTGACCCGTTCGACCTAGAATAGCCCTAGAAGCCTGTTTTTAATTATTTTATATCAGTTTAAATGCTTAGAACCCTGTTTAATCCTTGCTTTTCGTATTAGGTCCTTGCGACACTGGTCTGGACCTCGATCCTCATCAGTTGCTCAGGACATCAGGCGAGTACCTACCTCTGATAGTTTCCATTTCATGATAGCGTTTATATCACCTGTTCTAGAACTGTAATACTTGATTCTGACACTTTATTACACGAGCTGGTACTAGTGGATCCCGTCATGAGGTGCTATCCCCCCTTACCGTGTTCAGCGGGTACTCTATCACGTGTATTTCATCATGTGCTTCGGGTATTGATTATCATGTGCTATCATGTGCTTCTTGTGCTCTCGCCTTCGTGTGCGCGAGCTATTATCATGTACGTAGCGTGTTGTGGTTGGATCCAATGGTATTAGTGGGGGAGGGGAGTAGTGAGTTGGTTATATGATCAAAGCCAAACTGTATTCATGTGTATGTCGGTTATGCAACTCACGCATAACGGAGTTATCGTAGTGTTCTTCATGTGCAACCTAAGCCGATCATATAACGAACTTGTGCTCAAGGCACTTAGCTAGTATTCATGTTTCTCACCTGCAGTTACTTTTTCACTACTTGTATTGTTCTCCAGTTTATATTACAGCTATTTATTGTGCTCCAGCATATATTTATTTCCTGTGCATCTTGATTACTTTTCTATTGCTCGTCATATACACCTTACCATGCATTTGGAGTTGCTTTCAGAGTTATGTACTTCGCTCCAGTCCTGACTGGGCATATTTTTTCCAGAGGATCCTGTGGACTATTGCCCTACGTTCTACGGGCCTGGTGTTGACGACTGTTGTGACCCCGAGGAGGAGTGCGCCGAGGAGACGCCTATAGCACCCTAGTTAGCTAGGTGGGTTTCCTGGGTTTTTCCAGTGGTTGTATTTTGGATGACTGTACTTATTCCTTTGATGCTGTGATGTTGTAGCTTTTAGACCTGGACTGTATTATTTTGGATTGCCTTGCTCTCTTGGTTCTGTTTCTTGTTTATATCATATCGTGCTTATATTCTTCCTCTAGTTTTGTGATTGAGATTATTGTCATATATATATTGCGTGGTTGCCCTCCTGTTGGAGAGGATTTTATTCACATATATATATTGCGTGGTTTTGCCCTCCTTTTGGAGAGGTCATGCCGGATTTTTCTGTGAGTTATCTAGATAGTTGGTTGACCTAGAACGGACCTTTACAGCGTTCTACCGCCGATTCTGCGGCGTAGGCTGGACGTACCCACGGCTCATGCCCGATTTTCGGGTGCGGGTCGTGACACTAGTCAAGGGACCAATTACTGCTGTCTAAATATGGCCAAGTTACTGTATGAATGGGTTTAGGTTCAAGTCAACCAATGATCCGATCAGAGACAGCTTTCTGGATCTTGATTTCACAAAAAATAGTTGTTTGTGTATCAAATCTTCGAACTACAAAGACGTCGATCCAGGCAATGATTTCTTTGGCATCTTACGAGAGACTGTGGAGTTGACATATAATTATGGTATAGAACCTGCTAAGATCGTGTTATTCAAGTATGAATGGTTCGATCCGATTCAAGATCAAGGTTAGAAAATTGACAAGCATGGTCTTGTGGATATAAACTACAAGCGCAGATATCAAGGCTACGAACCATTTGTCCTATCAAGTCAGGCTCAGCTTGTGTACTTCATAACTTATCCTAGACGGGGGACAGCGAGTTCGGATTGGTGGGCAGTATGCAAGACTAAAATTAGAAATACCTTTGACGTTGACGAAATAGCTTATCAGGAGGATGAGCTACCTCTTGTAACAAATATTGTAGATGTGGACTAAACGAAAGTTACTCATTACACGACTAATAATGTAGAAGATGTAGAATTATCCGAAAGAGGAAGACGAAGACAAAGACAAAGACGAAGAAGATGAAAGTGAAGATAAAAAGGAAGAGGAAGATGAAGAGGAAGAGGAGGACGAGGAAGGCGAACAAGATAAATTTTCTGAAGATGATTGAAAATAAAATATTTTGCCTGTAGAATGTACTATATTTTGACTGTAGAATGTACTATTTTCACGAAGATATGTATTATATTTTGGCTGTTGAATGTAATATCCATTTAGACTTGTGACACCACTAGTTATTTACTATGCAATTCTATGAATGTTGTGAGATATACATAACATTTTGACTGTAAAATGTACTACATATGTGTGTATTTCTTTATTCATCATATGTTGTTATTATGTATGACAGGACGACGCGGAGCGTTCGACAGGTCCCGAGGTAGACAGAGTGCTCCTCCGCTACTGCCTACTGTTGGTTCTGGATCCTCGTCGCCTAATACTCCAGTATATCGACCAGTCACATATTCGACTACGACGATGTTACGTGGCAGCACTCCTAGGACGAGTAGTTCTAGGCCTGATAGTACTCCCTGGTCCATCGTTTCTCCTGCTGACAGAACCATGGAGACAGATGAGCATATGGAGGAGGTCGAGCCGACGTCGTTCCAGCATCAGCTAGATCCTCCATGCGCACCTCCGGAGGAGACGAGGACAGAGATTTGGGCCGATGGTACAAAGTAAGTCAATTAGATGGTTTAGCATCATATATATCGTGTATTTCTTTATTCATCATATATTGACTTTTTTGATAAAAAAATTCTCTCTGTATAGATATCGTCCTTCGTCGGTACAGAGATGCCTGTGCCTCTTTCTAAGGAACAACTATGGTGGCCCTTGGATAAACTACTCTGATGCTCCGGAGGAGAGAAAGGCGTTCTGGTTTGCGCACTTAAAGATAAAAGTATATTATATCAATCATCTAATTTATGTATATTATATAACTTACTATATTACTTATTGTACCAAACGTATTTTTATCCACCGCACCAGGCTAAGTTGATCGAACAGATATTTTCTGCCGTTGCCGCTAAGCTGATCCGTAATGCTCTGGATGACCAGAAGGCTCGTGATCGCGAAGGAAAAACGATCCAAGGTTGGATTACGCCTAAGTAGTGGACTGCGATAAGGGCTAGATTCGATGATCCGAGATACAAGAAAAGGTTTGAGAAAGCCAAGGCGGCTAGGCAGAAGGCAACAAAGTGGTATGGTGGCTCGATTCCGATGACAGAATATTTTTATCGTTTGGTATATTTTTTATTTCAAATATTTTTTTAATGCAAGTACGATAAAATGGTAGTAGGATAAAAATTTTAATTTTAGTACTAAATAATATATTTTTAACAAGTACAAAGGGGTGAGAATGCAAACATGGTGACCTTCTTCCTGGCCACCCATCGAAAGGGCGGAAATCTCATTGATGAGAGGGTCTCGCATACCTATGTAAGTATTACTACTTTGTGTTAATTTTAATATAACTTAGGAAATTATCGAGTATCCAAACTTTTCTAGGCCGAGTATCTTAGGCTGCGTGAGTGGACGACTGCTAGTGCACCTACAGCGGGAGAGGTTGGTACTTCCTTGCAGCCCTCTCCAGCTCCGTCGGAGGACGAGCTATGGGTGACCGCCGCTGGTGGTCTCCAAAGGGGTACGTACTTGTCACGTCGCACTCCCAAAATACGTAGGACTAGGAACACGTAAGCATGCCAGCCGTATGTATATGACAACTCCAATATATGAATACCATAATACATACGTACGCTGTAATATGAATATAACTCACATGTGGTATAAATATAGTGTCACAAGTCACAGGTATACTAATCTCATCCACACAATAAGTCATAGAAAGTAAATAACTGAACTAGAATAAAGAGTCTGAATAATCCTTAAATGATAGTCGGGTGAAGATAAATCCACTACCAATGACTATAACAATACTAAAATGAGAGAGGAGGGTAAATCTCCAATATAAATAAGATGATGATGTAAGGGTATTGAGCGAAGCTATCCGTCGCTAGAGATAATCAAAGATGCTCCGAAGCTAAGACCTCCTTGGAAGAGATAAGTAGTAAGTCCTGATCTGTGCTCCTGCGAATAGTCGTGAACATCTACACCTAGAAAGGGACCAGGTCCTCAGAGGGACGTAACAAGATATATAGAAACAAGCCAATTTGAATATAATAAACATGCATAATGTTTAAAAATATATACGTACGCTGTACAAGATAATCTATATGAATGCAAATGAGGACAACTTTTCGACGTATGGGCAAGGGTAGGCTACTCGATCTAATCCTCACAACTCACACACCCGTCTAGAACATCATCAGCCGACATACCGCGGGGGTAGCGACCCTCGGACACGACTACCATAGTGCATGCTAGTTACTATGTTTCACCAGAGTGGTTAAAGCCCATACGCCTACTGATTGTCCTCTCATGATACTAAGTGTCATGTGTGTGTCAACATATCTAATATATAGTAATGACTGAAAAAACTACACATACAATGAATATACAGAAATATAATGAATATACAGAAATATAATAAGTATGCAAAATACTGTAAGCAATTTGGCAAGGTATCTTGCCTATTCTGAAAAATAATGAAGTCCCAACTCAAGGCGTCGTCCGATCTACCCGTCACATAAATTAAACAAGTTAGATTATAAAAGTGGGTGAATAGGATCCTCCATTTTAATTTATTTTCATTCTGAATAAAATAACCTAAAATAGTATTTTAATCTTATTATAACATGATTTTTTGTTAAACCCTAATTTTGGTCCAAAGAAAGTCACTTTTCGGATTTGTGATCCGTGGCACGCAAATCGAGGCAATCAGTTGACCAAAAAGTCAACCAACTCAAATCCTAGATTTTTGTATAAAATTTTATAGATTTTAATGCTACATGAACATCGGAATCGATGGTTTCATAAAATCATAAGTCGGTAAAGAGTTATGGCCACAAGGGCGCACATATGAAAATTTTCGGTGGTTTCCTACTTACGTCTACGTTGCACGAATCTTACAGTAGATTAAACATTCATATTAAATTCTTTAAAAATAATTTATGAAATTTTATCATGTCAGATTTTTGAAACTTCAAACGGCTCGTAATTTCGAGTTCGGGATCTCCCGAAATCTCAAAAATACGAAAACGCGTTTGATTTCGGACAACTGACACTTTTAGATTTTTTTGGAAAAATAGGTTCATAAATTATTAAAATAATTTATATAATCAGAAAACTAACCTTGATATTGTTCTAACAAAAAAAATGGAGCGCGTTTGGAGTCCGGAGATAGGAGATATCGTCTTTTTAAGTCGTCATAACTACTAGAAAATGAGGCTGAATTTATGACGAATTTCGACTATTTTTGGACAAAAAAGAGGAGAATTTGGAAAAGAAAAATATGAAGGAGGAGGTATTTATAATGGTTGACACTACTTAATTGAATACGACTAGGATTGTCTAATTTGGATATGATTAGGATCAGTTTAAATAATGATAGGATATGCATTAAGTTGTTTTTCTACTAGGCTCATGATTTAAATTAATTTAAAATAGAGTTTGAGTTTATCTCAATAATTTTATAATCTTAAATAAAATTAAAGATAATTCAAATAATTTATATATAATCTTATTAATATCTATTAACACTAAATTATCATCTATCTAATATTAAGACTATATATATCCAAATAAATCCTAAATAATTTCAAAAATCTAAATAAATTTCTTAAATTTCTAAATAAATTACAGAAAAAATATAATTAAATATTTTAACCTAAAATAAATATTAGGTAGAAATAATATGCAAGTATGAACTCATAGTAAATCATGGAACTCCTAGAAATTTAGGTTCCCTATGTTTTAATTACCTAAAAATTCTAGAAAAATCTCCAAAAATCTAAAATAGCCTACAAATGATTCTAAATAAATATTTACATAAGTAAATATACTAAGAAATTTATTTTCTAATTAACTAAGAGAATACTCTAAAGTAATTCAATATTTAAAATAATTTATAATAAATATAATAATATAAAATACACACAAAATACCTATTTTGGGTGAGGGGGTTTACAGTACTGCGGTACAGGATCCTATGGCGCCCTTGTTGCGATGTAGTCATCTAGGGCCTCCACGGCAAGTGCGCATTCCCACAGCCTTCGCAGTCGTCGGCCCGAGTCCAAGAGACCGTTGACCGTCAGATTGCATCTCTCCGTGACAAGTTGCTGCGAAGGATGGAGGAGCAGCCCCTGTCCCAGCCGTAGGCGGATGATGCGACACTCATTGCATGATTTGATATGCCCGAGCGCAGCATCATAGAGCTCCAGGATATGACAGCTGATCTTAGAGCGTCGACAGAGTGCAGCATGACGGAGCTGCAGGCATCACAGCTGTCCATGGGCGAGAGGCTGACGATGATGCATGATTTAATGGTTCATATATAGCAGTACGAGGATGTTATCTATCATGGATTCATACAACCATTGACTAGCAGAGTTGGAGCAGATACGTCCTCCTGGTGCGCCTTCATCGACACAGACTCTACCGACATCACTGCCTTCTCCATCAAAATCGGTGTCGATTTTACGGGAGTAGTATGATCTGTTCTTATCCCTGATGCGCGCCGGTGGTCATCCTCCTGCAGTTCCACAGTAGTCCTAGTTAAGACCGTTTATTGATTGTTTGTGTTTCAAACCTATGATATTTGGTCATTTATGAATATTTTTTATTTTTTTGGCATTCAGACATTATTTCTTGTATTCTTTTGGATGAGTCTTTCAGACTCAGTTGTGTGGATATTTGTTGTATTTTTTACGACGAGATTTTCTCCTGACTCAGTTTGTAATCTCAATGTTTCATTTTTTTCAAATTTTATTATATTATTCATATTAAATGTATGTTAATTTATCGGTATTGAGTGTTTAACCGAAGGGGGTCGGCGAACCCAGCAAATTCAACGGAGGGTTACTCCGAGTCTATTTGTACAAATTGTGAATTCATAAACTGCAGGAAGAATGGTTTGGAAATAATTCAATATTCATTTTTTATATTTTTTCACTGTATCTTTAACGACGTTTTAAGCGACGTTTTGCGATGTTTATATACGTCGCTAAATACGTCGCTATCCACGTCGCTAAACATGTCGCTGCCCGTCGCAAATATGCTGACATGGCAGTATTGCCAGGTCAATATAACGTCGCTAAATGAGTCGCACAACGTCGCTAAAAAGAAAAAACTTAGTGACATATAGCGAGAAACAACACGTCGCTAATTTAGCAACGTTGCGTCGCTACACGTCGCTAATATAGCGACGCATTTACGTTGCTAAAAAACGTCGGAATAGCGGCGCTTTGACGACATTTTTTCGGTCAACGACTAGCTTAAAGGCGACTTCAACGTAATGTCGCTACAGACGTCGCTAAAATTATTTAGCGACGTTTTTTGGCCATTTAGCGATGTTTCGTGACGTCGCTAATTTGATTTATTCTGATAGTGAAATATGAACTGTCGATGAGATCATCCGATGGCGCATATAAAACACCCAGGTTCGGGTTTAGCCTGGCTGACCGAACTTAGACCCAATTCGGTCCGTCTAGGCATGATGGTTTTGTTGTATGATAAATTTTGGACCGAACTCGGCTTGGATTGAATTCGAACCGAATTCTGTCTGGCCTTGGCAGATTCTCAAACTAAGCTTAATTTTGAACTCTGCCTTCGACGTCTTCAACTCTCCAATTTTTTTTCAACACACAAATGACGTTTTTTGTGTTCCGAAATATTCTTTACATAGGTTAAAAATCTCATCCAACTTCACAACTATATCACTGTAGTACACTCCCCATGCCATCCTGTACACTTCTAGAAGTTACCACTTCCGAAACTCCACAGGAGACTTGCCCAATTTTCAAAATAGTGGTGTTCATCGTGTCTACACAGATGTTTGTGACAACTTCTACAATGCCACGTTGATTTTTCGACTACCTTGCTTGTTCTAGATCAATAATATCTTCATTATTAATTTTAGACTCGTAAATTCGAGGAACCTTGATGTCTCTAAGGAACCTTCCTACTCTAAACATGATATCATCAACATGAGCGTTTCTTGGTCTTTGAAGGTCGTTGTAATGGTGGAAGAGGGATTAAGACGCACAACTACCAAACCCTCCTTCCTCTAACATATTTACCGGGACTGCCACATGTCCAATCAACTACTACGACCGTTGGTCCCACTGCGTACTCCAGGGTTCACGTATTTCCTGAACTTTCTTTCCCTCCACGTTCTGGCGTGCGCGACAGATTTGTGGATCAACCGGACTTGTAGAATAGTAGAAAAGTCAGATCTTCTAGATGCTCTCCTCCCAGTCCAAGTCAAGTCAATGGCAAAAAATAAATAAAAATATTGCTAATTAAAGTTTACAAAAATTCTAGAAAAACTCATGAGTTCTTATTTTTTTGGAACTCATACAATTTACAACCATTAAATTACATCCAACTTATTTTTAATTTTTTAAAAGAATTTAAATATAAAATTATAAAAGATTAAACTGAAAATTTTGTCCACTTGTCATATTCTTATTATAGATTCAATTCATGAGTTCTTATTTGAGTTTCTATAGTTGAAGATCATAAATTTTATACCAGCCTAAAGTTTAAGTTTTAATTTATCCAATGGAAAAATTTTAATTCTAAATTTTAATTATTTGTTTTATTTTTATTTTTTATTATATCATCTTTACTGTATATAAGAAAATTTTATTGTCAAATATGAGAAAGAGAGAGAATAAAAATAAATAAATTAAGAATCTAAAATTTTTAATTAGACAAGCTATACCTTAAATTTTAAATTTTAAGCTGGTATAAAATATAATTAGTCAAACAAAAATATCCATGAACAAGTCTCTCTCTCTCTCCCTCTTTATAAAATGTCACATTAGTTTACTGCTATTGCTCTCATCACCCTTTGAATTTCAAGAGAGAGAGAGAGAGAGAGGGGGAAGGAAAAAGAAGAAGAAGGTGCTCTCTTCATTCAAGAGCTAGCATCATTGATAATATATTGTTAAGTGCTTCAGAGGTGTAGTTAGTTTGTTGTTGGTTGCAATGGAAGGGGGGATTATTGCGAACGTGACCCGGACGGGGTCGATGTGGCGGAGCGCGAGCGGGCGCAGCCAGGCGTTCTCGCAGTCGTCCCGGGAGGAGGACGATGAGGAGGCCCTCAAGTGGGCGGCGCTAGAGAAGCTGCCCACGTACAACCGCGTGCGCAAGGCCATACTCAGCGCCGCCGCGGGGGGAGGAGGAGGGGAGATCGACGTCGAGAGCCTCGGCCTCGGAGACAAGAAGAAGCTCATGGAGAGGCTGGTCCGGGTCGCCGAGGATGACAACGAGAAGTTCTTGCTCAAGCTCAAGAACCGACTTGACCGGTAACTAGCTCAAATCTACTCTACAAATTAATAGGCATTCGAAACAATTTATTATATTCACTAGTAACGTGAGTGCACGTAAGAAAAAAAAATTTAAGTATAAAAATATTATAAATATGGTCGTTCCTAGAAATCTAACTCAATCAAGCAGAAAAAATATCTCTCATCTTAACCACTTTAGTTAGAATTGTTTAGTTATAAATAAATAATATTAGGTAGTTAAATAATTAATTTAAAAAAAAAATAGTTAGTAGAGAATTTACATATGGTTTAGACGGATCAATTTTGAACCATTTTCAAACCTCATTATAAGAGTAGAAACTAGTTACTTTTACGTGATTGTACGTGATAAAAAGAATTATTTATAATATTATATATATATATATATATATATATATATATATATATATATATATATAAATATAAATATAAATATAAATTATGTTAAAATAATTTAAATATGATTCGAATATATTTGAATTATGATTTACTATAAATATATTCTTAAAATTTTGGATATATGTTTAATTAGATATATTTAAAATATTGAATATATTTTAGAATTTGTTATATGTTCATATTAGAAGCATTTTATGTTTTTTTTTATGTTAGAGAACTACATTAGTTACATTTTTTTAAAAATTAATAAGTGAGGATATACATATGGCTTAGACAACTTATGTTTAGCCTTTTCTAAACTGCGTTATAATAGTAAATATGTTATATATTTTATATTTATTTATATATAATTACATATAATTTTTTTTAATAAAATTAAACTTTTAACCCATATTTAGTTAAAATTTTATCATAATTACCATCTATTCTAGGAAACTTAAAAAATATATAATTATAGCATAAATGGTAGTTTTTATCTCAACTTAAAGATATTGTAGTTAATAATTTTTTGAATTTTTTATTAAGAAAAATAATATGAGAATCGGCCTCCATTTTTTTTTTTTTGCACCTAATCTTAGTTGTTTTTGATAAATCTTAGCTCCGGACCTGACTACTTTTTACTTAACGGCTCCTATAGCTATTCTAATCATTTGTTGAATTGTTCTAGTGTTGGAATTGAGAATCCGACCATCGAGGTACGGTTCGAGCATTTGGACATCGGCGCAGAGGCGTACGTGGGGGAAGGTGGTGTTCCTACATTCATCAACTTCTTCACTAACAAGATAGAGGTATAAGCATAACAATTAAGGTCTCATTTGATTTGCAGAATTATGGAATTGAAAAAAAAAAAGGAAAGTCATTACTTTTCTATGTTTGGATGGCAAAGAAATTGAGGAGAAAAATAAATTAATTTTCAATTGAAAAGAAAATTAGAAAAGAAAATAATTTCCTCTATTCAACTAAGAATTCACTTTCTCAGATTTTCTTTTTGATAAAAATTATAATTTTTTAATTTTTTCTTTTCTTTTCTTTCTTTTTCGCAAACCAAACGAACCCGAACCCTGAGTACCCTCTTTTCTTCTAATTTGACGCTGTTTTGAATTTGATCATGCCCTTGTTAATTTTGATCATAATATATCATTATCTTCTCTATTCTACAGGGAGTCCTCAACAGTCTTTACATCCTTCCTAGCCGGAAGAAGCCCATAAGCATCCTCAATGACATCAGTGGCATCATTAAACCCAATAGGTAGGCTACAGTCTTTATTTCTGTCCTTGTCCCCCTCTATTTGCTGATTTCATTGTGTTTTTAGTATAAATAGAGTAGATGCTATGTTGCACCCAAGAGCGGAGTCAGAATTTTAGTTTATTTCGGACTGAACTTAAAATACCCTAAAAAAAATTGAACATAAAATTTATTTCCTATTTCTGCTTTGATTATTGAGAAAGAATATTCAACTAGAGGCAAGAATTTCATGAAATTTTATTGCCAGTTGAAGGTCATAACTGCAAAAAAATGATGAAATATGATACTCTATCATACAATGATATAATGATACATCTTAGGATAGCAGTAATACACATTTTAAAAAGTTTACATCGTTTGTGATACTCTATCATACAATGATATATCCTATTAGTTGAAATCCCTTTCTCTTATAGAAGAGGATTTTCTAGGTAAGTTTTGCACTTATAAAAATGACAGCATATACTGCAATGCGTAGTAGCAGAACACATGGATACATCATACAATCTCATTGTTGTTCACATACTGCAATGCATAGTATCAGAATCATGGAGAGGGCTACAACCTCATTATTGTTCAGGTAAGTTAGACACTTGCAGTTATCAGTTGGAAGGTTCACTCTTCACTTAAATTTATGTGTAGTCATATATAATGTAGCATGCCACACTATAAATCTGGACTAAGTCAAACTTGTTACTAAGGACGGAACGCTGTGGGATGCTTTGTTACTACTGTTACTTCGTTGGTGGGCTGTGCTTGGGTGAGGGGCTAACTATATAGGGGAGGGGGGAATTGGTGGACTGGGGGTGGGCTGGAACTCTACCACATCCACTTCTAACTAAGATGTGGGAGTATTTGGGGTGATTTTTTTATTCTAGTAATTATTTAGGTAATCCTAATTATCCATTTAACTAACTAAATAACAAATTAATATTTAGTTAAATTTTTATTTTTATTTCTTAATTATTGCTTGTTGTTTGTACAATATTATTTATTTATATTAATTTTTGTACTTAGATTTAGATAGTGGCGTTGTTGGAATTTTTATCTAGGGGTCGACACTTACTATTAAAAAATAATTAAATATAATAAACACATTGTGAATCCCAAAACATCACATATTAATACCAAATGTCATATTATTTTCAACAAATTTTCAGATAATCGCTCCTTGGTTGTACGAACTTATACTGCATGACAACCCTCTCTTGTCCATAGTTACGTGGATAGGAATTTGGCACCATCATAACTAGTAAAAATTTGTCAATTTTTTTATAGAACTCTGGATGATGATGAGGTTTTCAAATAATCCAATTTTGTGAAATATAAAGAACTATGTTTTAGGGAACTTAATAAAAAAAAACTTGAAACATTATTATGTGAATACATGAGTTTCATAATTGAAGTTTGAAATATTATTTAGTATTTATAAGGCAATACACCATGTCTATTGTGGGAAGAGATTGGTGTCAAATATATATACAAAAGGAGATCAATATTCAAATAGATTTTGACGTGTCAAATATATATATAAAAAAAGATTTTGACGTGTTAACAGAAAATTGCATGCCAGTACCTTCTATATATGCTGAACCAGCCTATTAATCATATTTCTCAATTTCAATTTAAGATGCACAATGTTTAAGTATTCCTACAAAATCTGGTGGTGAATAAGTAGTGCACTAACCATTTTATTGTTCTGTGCTCTTTCTCAGAATAAAATAATGACTGATTGACCTATGCTAAAATATCGATCGACTATGCTATGAACCTAGACTATTCAAATTCTAGAGGGCGCAGCCACTACCCCTCGGGACCAGCTGGCTATGTCCCTGGATTTAGACTTATGTTACATGACCACGAATATGATACGACATGATAAATAAGGACACAAGGGACATGACGTATATTTTGGTGTATTTATGAGTGTCCCATATGTATTTGTTGAGTTTTTGATACGTGTCTGACACAACCAGACCATAATTTTGGTGTGTAAGAACTGTTCTTACATTTCACATTTGGACTGAGTTTGTTTGTTTATATAATTATTAGTAATTAACTATTAAATAACATAATTAATTATTATTTGAAGTAATATATTTATTAGGATAATTAATTAGTTGACCAAAATTTTAACTAATATTAGTTAATTGTGACTATTATTCATCTTTATGTGTTAAACTAATTATCATAATAATAATTATTATAATATACCCTTTCACTTTCCACTTAGTTTTTTTCCTAACTAAACACATTTGTCCCCTACCAAGGAAGAAGATAACGTATGGATTCTCATACACTTTACATTCTTGAAAGTGTAAATCCAAATCTGTTCTAATGTATGAACTGAGTTTTAATTTTTGATGTGTTCATTTGACAGAATGTGCTTGCTTTTGGGCCCTCCGGCCTCTGGGAAGACCACCTTACTGTTGGCTCTAGCAGGAAAACTGAATACTAATTTAAAGGTCATTACTCTTCTTTTCCAATTTGCTCACAATCAAGTTACAGATTACTGCTAAAAAAGGATTAAAAAGTACAAATTACTGGGGACTGTCTCCAACCACCACAGATTTTGAATGTAAATAGAGGATGTTTTTAAATAACAGGTTTCTGGCAATGTGACTTACAATGGGCATGGGATGAGTGAGTTTGTACCTCAGAGAACGTCGGCTTATATAAGCCAGCATGATCTCCACATAGGGGAGATGACAGTGAGAGAGACCTTGGCCTTCTCTGCGAGATGTCAAGGGGTCGGAACCCGTTACGGTATGTTTTTGAGCAGTTGAAGAGCCAATCAACAGAAATATGCTCAAAAGGATCCTTGTTTGGAGATCTAATTTAGGTACCCTGTTTTTAAATGTATTGCAGAGATGTTGACAGAGCTGTCGAGAAGAGAGAAGGCTGCAAATATCAAGCCAGACCCCGACATTGATATGTTCATGAAGGTACATAGATGATCACTACCTAATTGATGATAGTGTAGCCCTTACAAAATGTAAAATGTGTTTTATAGGATTAATTCTTTGAACATAGCGAGAAACAAATTACTTGGAAATGAACTTAATCTTGGTATTGCCTCCATTTTCTCGCTCTTGCAGGCAACTTCACTAGAAGGACAGGAAATTGTGGTGACGGACTACATCCTTAAGGTATGATTCTATCTGTACGATATGTTTTGAACAATACAAATAAACACAGCAGGTACCAAAACTTGGAACTTGCAACTTTCTTCATGTCGAAAACAATTAATGTTCTCCTCACCCAGCCAATAGATTGAGTACATAAAACTTGCTTTCCTGTTCTATAACCCAACTGTTGCATAAATCTGCAACAATACGTAATATGCCACCAACGGATGTTCAAATAACTACAATTTTGTTGTTCTTCCACATAATCTGCAGATTTTGGGATTAGATATCTGTGCCGATACAATGGTGGGAAATGCAATGTTGAGGGGAATTTCTGGAGGACAGAAGAAGAGAGTCACAACAGGTTGAAAGAGAAAGAACAGCTGTTTGTGATAAAATTGCGCAAACAATACCCTTTTCCTTGTTATGATCTTAACAAAATTCTCTTGATAGGTGAAATGCTTGTTGGGCCATCAAGGGCACTCTTCATGGATGAGATATCAACTGGACTAGACAGTTCCACAACATTCCAGATTGTGAACTCCCTTAGACAGTCGGTTCACATTCTCGGAACAACAGCTTTGATAGCTCTGCTTCAGCCTGCTCCTGAGACCTACGACCTCTTTGACGACATCATTCTTCTCTCAGAAGGACAGATTGTGTACCAGGGACCACGAGAGGACGTGCTCGGATTCTTCGAATCTATGGGATTCAAATGCCCCGAGAGGAAAGGAGTTGCTGACTTCTTGCAGGAAGTAAGTCCATCACATAGTGACACACAGATCAAGTCAATTTTGCATACATATTCGTCTAAATTCCAACCGAACCCTGCATCTGTAGGTAACATCGAAGAAAGATCAACGGCAATATTGGGCTCGCAGAGATGAGCCGTACCGTTTCGTCCCTGTGAAGGAGTTTGCTGATTCTTTCCACTCGTTTCATGTCGGACGCCAGTTGGCAGAAGAGCTCAGCAGCCCTTTTGATAAGAGCAAGAACCACCCTGCTGCTTTAACAACTTCAAGATATGGCATCGGCAAGAGAGAGTTGTTCAAGGCTTGTGTCACAAGAGAGTATTTACTGATGAAGAGGAACTCTTTTGTTTACATCTTCAAAATGTTCCAGGTGAGTACACTTACTATAGACCCATATAGGTTACTACAACTTATTGCAAGTTCTGCACCTAACATCCATCCACTTGTTTTCTTTGTGCTCAGCTTGTGTTGATTTGCTTGGTTGCTATGACGGTCTTCCTGCGTGTGAAGATGCACCACGATTCTACGAACGATGGATTAGTCTTTCTTGGTGCACTCTTTGTCGGTATCATCACTCATCTTTTCAATGGTTTTGCTGAACTAGCAATGAGCATAGCAAAACTTCCAGTTTTCTATAAGCAGAGGGATCTCCTCTTCTTTCCGGCATGGGCATATGCACTTCCTACATGGATTCTGAAGATTCCAATATCTTTTCTCGAGTGTGGAGTGTATACTATCTTGACTTATTACGTAATAGGTTTCGACCCAAGTATCCAAAGGTAAGCCTGAACTGTAATGGAGTTTCTCTGATATCAAAACGATTATTTCTTGCAGCATATATCCAATTGCCTAACCTTTTCTTTTTCCAACCACAGGATGTTGAAACAATTCCTCCTCTTGTCGTTGATTAGCCAGATGGCTTCTGGCCTCTTTCGGGTCGTTGCTTCGATAGGCAGATCGATGATTGTTGCTAACACATTTGGTTCCTTCGTTCAGCTCGTCATCATCGTGCTCGGAGGCTTTGTTATATCAAGAAGTAAGATATCTGTCAGCAAACACATGCACATAAAATACAGTGAGCTTCTTTGACAACGGAAACTTACTATTTTTCTTTTATGCAGAGAGCATAAAAAAAATGTGGATATGGGGATATTGGTCATCACCGCTGATGTATGCACAGAATGCTTTAGCAGTTAATGAGTTTCTCGGAAAGAAATGGCAAAAAGTAAGTAATTTTGCTCCTCCACTAAGTACTTGTGTCCACAATGAATCATCTCTAAGGCTAATCTTACTTTTATGGTGCAGGTTGTCAACATAACCGACAGTTCAGATACACTGGGTGTGCAGATCATGGAGTCTCGCGGCTTTTTTCCTGAAGCAAAATGGTTTTGGATTGGTGCTGGTGCTTTGGTTGGATATATTCTTGTGTTCAATGTCATTTTTGTTGCTGGCCTAACTTATCTCGACGGTGAGTCTTCGATGATCAAAACCAATTTTCATATTTCACATTCCAAATATCTAACTGTTGAATTATGCTACTGCAGCACTTGGAGAAGGTCAAGCTGTGATATCCGAGGAGGCTTTGGAGGAGAAGAATGCCAACAGAACAGGACAAGTTCTCGAACTCTCATCAAGAGGAAGAAGGTCCAGCCGTAGACCGGAAGGTCAGCTCTACCTACTAACTACTTCACTTTTTAAGTTGTGTTATACTTACCGACATCTAAAGAGAAACATAATTTTGATTGACTGCAGGAGATGGTGGAGAAATTCAAACGGATACAAACACAAACAAGAAAAAGGGAATGGTGCTTCCATTTGCTCCCCTTTCCATTACTTTCGATGATATTAAGTACTCAGTGGACATGCCACAGGTAACAACAACACCACCACATTTTGAAACCTTCGGTGAAATTATTTACCGTGATTTCTAAGCTCTTTGTATAATGATCAAGAGAGGAACTAATGAGCATTCACTAAATCCGAACGTGCAGGAAATGAAAGCTGAGGGTGTTCCGGAGGACAGGTTAGTACTTCTCAAGAGTGTCAGTGGGGCGTTTAGGCCAGGTGTTCTCACTGCACTGATGGGCGTCAGTGGAGCTGGTAAGACTACTCTGATGGATGTCTTGGCTGGAAGAAAGACTGGTGGATACATAGACGGCAACATCAGTATATCTGGATATCCAAAGAAGCAGGAAACATTCGCCCGGATATCAGGATACTGTGAACAAAACGACATTCACTCTCCTCATGTGACTGTCTACGAATCTCTTCTTTACTCCGCATGGCTCCGATTACCCTCGGACGTTGATCCTAAGACGGGGAAGGTTAGCAAATTTGAGAACTATCGATTTCCATTTCCAAGAATATATTATTACTGTTTTTGAAAAATTCTGAGAGAGAAGCTACATCCTTGTGTATCTGATACCACTACCGTGATTTTCTAGATGTTCGTTGACGAGGTTATGGAACTAGTTGAGCTAACGGCACTAAGGGACTCTATAGTTGGCTTGCCTGGAACGAGTGGATTGTCTACTGAACAAAGAAAACGGCTAACAATTGCAGTTGAGCTCGTCGCGAACCCTTCCATAATATTTATGGATGAACCTACCTCTGGACTTGATGCAAGGGCAGCAGCTATTGTGATGAGAACCGTCAGGAACACAGTGGACACAGGAAGAACAGTTGTGTGCACAATTCACCAACCTAGCATCGACATTTTTGAAGCATTTGATGAGGTAATATATCAATAAAATAAAAAAGAAAGAAAAAATTTCTGACAGAACTGTTGATCCTTCACATTACATAAATGCAGTTGTTCCTTATGAAACGAGGTGGAGAGGAGATATATGTAGGCCCATTGGGACACAATTCATGTGAACTAATCAAGTACTTTGAGGTGATTGTTGCCGAAACTATAATGAGCTACATATATTGGTTTTCCTTGCGATAACAAATGTTGATACTGATATATTGCATATTCTTCAGTCAATAAATGGAGTTAGTAAGATAAAAGATGGTTATAATCCTGCGACATGGATGTTGGAGGTCACCACCTTGTCACAAGAAGAAATATTGGGGGTCAATTTTACCGAAGTATACAGGAACTCAGATTTGTACAGGTATCAAAGGAATCAAAGTTGCAAAATTAATTTAACCGCACATTGATCAAATTAAAACAAAAACGTTTGTGATTATTATTACAGGAGGAACAAAACTTTGATAAGTGAACTAAGTGCACCTCCCCCCGGTTCAAAGGATCTCTTCTTTCCTACAAAGTTCTCACAGCCCTTCCTCATGCAATGTATGGCTTGCTTCTGGAAACAGTACAAGTCGTATTGGCGCAACCCATCATACGCTGCCATCAGGATGTTCTTCACTGCAGTTATAGCCTTTATATTCGGAACGATATTCTGGAAGCTTGGCTCCAAAACGTATGTATCTAAGAACTCTCCAAGTGGACTTTCTATACTATATCTTTACTCTTATGTACATGTCTACTTCACAAATACAACAATAGTAACATGAATACACCTATATGTTGCAGGGACACTCAACAGGATCTTTTCAATGCTATGGGTTCAATATATTCTGCAGTTATATTCATTGGAATACAGAATGCTCAGACTGTACAGCCTGTTGTGGATGTCGAGAGAACGGTATTCTATAGAGAAAAGGCTGCCGGAATGTATTCACCAATACCATATGCATTCGCACAGGTACGGTCAATCATTGAAACTGTCGTATTGAATCATCCCATATACCAAATGACTAATTATATGGTCAAACAACCATTATCTACTTTTTCTTATCTTTAATTGTTGAATGATTTCCTTGTTTAACGCAAAGTTAATGTGCTTTCAGATTGCCATCGAGATACCATACACATTCTTCCAGGCTTTGCTCTATAGCATCCTAACTTACAGCATGATTAATTATGACTGGACAGCAGCCAAATTCTGTTGGTACACATACTTCATGTTCTGCAGTTTCCTGTACTTCACATATTACGGGATGATGACAGTGGCTCTGACCCCTAATGCGGACATTGCATCGATCGTCAGCAGCGCCTTCTATGCAATATGGAATCTCTTTGCAGGCTTCGTAATTGCTCGACCTGTAAGTTTGTGACTCGTTCTTTTTTCTGTTTTCCTTTTCACTTCCTAAATCATGAGTATAACCTATAACAATCAATCGAATGCAGAGGATACCCATATGGTGGAGATGGTACTACTGGGCTTGCCCAATCGCTTGGACCTTATACGGTATGATTGTTTCACAATATGGAGAGAATGAGCATAATTTGTCGGGGTTGTCGAGCACTACTGAGCAAACGGTGAAGGAGTTCATAAAGAGCTATTTCGGATACAAGCATGACTTCTTGGGGGTAGTTGCTGTTGCGGTCATGGTGTTCCCAGTGCTCTTCGCATTAGTCTTTACTGCAGGCATCAAAATTTTGAATTTCCAGAGAAGATGATGTGATCGGTGATGTTCCCCACACTATATAGAATAAGTTTTTATTCTTCTTGTTCTCTTTTTGGGTTCAAGATGAACTTGGGAGTGTCATTGGCTGGATGAGGGATACCAGTCAGAACAATGGGGGATTGTTTTCATTCACTATTTTCGGTAGAATATTTTTATTGTAATTGCCTGAATCGAGTTAAGTCTATACATAACTTGTACATAAGGTACATTCCTTGTAGTTAGTAAGTTCATATATACTTAAAGATGTATTCTATGTTTTTTCCAGAGATAAAAGCTATATCTTATTTTCATTTCTCGTTGATATCAAGTCATACTACAACCATCAATCAGAATTTCAGGAAGACATCCCAATAATCTTTGAGCTTTCTATCTTCAATCAAATGTGATACAAGTTAAGAGGGCTGGCAAGGCATTTTTGACTAGGCAACTGTATTTCACAAATTTGGATACAAAAAGGAGAACAAAGACCATAGGAAAGTGGGATACGGATCATATATACTGCAGAATACGAACATAGATAGGGTTACTATTACGATAAGATCGCACACCAGTTTACCATGTTCGTACAAACACTACATAGATTGGAAACATGTATCTATCTATTCAAATGTATGTGTTGTGACAATATGACAGTTCATTAGTTCGTGGTTAGATTTGGCTAGACTTTTGTTCTCGCAAACTAAGCAGGAGTGGAGGGAAAGTATACATTGCCTTTCTGATTAACTATATTTACATGTTCTGTATTTTTGTCAGTTGTTCTCTCGATATATTTGTTACATGCATCTACTTAGATTATTATTTACGTTGACACATATTAGACGTGATACACTGATTAATGGAGCATTGCATACTAGGTAACTCGTATTCAACTTGTGATATTACTTGTTGTTCATATATTTCCAATAGACCTGTGTATATGATCGACTGGTCTTGTTACTTGATAGAGTCAGACTGGACATGTCGTGCATTCGACAAGCATAGTAGCATGGGGTAGGGAGGACACTCACTAGACGTATAGCTCACTAAGTATAACTTTTCCTTGTGAATCGTAGATTCAGAGAATCTATAAGAGTGATATCCCTTGAGTAGAGATAGCCGCTGGCATTCGTCGAATGCTATGCACAATATACAGATGACTGAATGCAATATATGTACATGCCACTAGTTCCTAATGGAAAGTATGTCGATTACTGTTTTCGATTAAAAGAAAGGATTATACTTTTCTTTAACTTGTGGTAAAAATAATTCCTATTATAATGCTTGTAATTGCACAAAGAATTCAAAACACAAGAAACAAATGATCTGAAGAGTGTAGCAATAGAGGATCGATCGACGCAAGATTCCTATGCTCCCTTGACGATCTGACTTCAAATGCAAGGACGAGAAGTTGCAAAACGCTCTCGATGCTCACAAACACTGTTGGACAGAGTGATCTTGCAAACGGTGTTCGAAATGCTCATGGGTTAGTCCTGAGATCGTTCTTTGGTTGCACAAAAATCGAGACTATTTATAGCCAAAGCAACAAAAACGATTGGTTGTTGCAATTTCATGTAGAAATAAGCAATTATGTATTGTCTTATTTTTGCACAAGCTATACTGGTGCAGAAATGCATACTAGTTACGAAAGTTGTGCGTGAATCACTGTTAGCAACATCGACATTTACACAGACTGAAGTAAATTATTATGATTACGATGGCATAATCATGACAATCTTTTTAAATTATACAACGAATCTCGATTAAAAGCAGCATCTCAGCGGGATCCATAACAACATCAAACTTTACTCCACGTCTTTAATTGGTGAATACGAACAACATTTGACAATCTTTTTAAATTATACAAGGAATCTCGATTAAAAGCAGCATCTCAGCGGGATCCATAACAACATCAAACTTTACTCCATGTCTTTAATTGGTGAATACGAACAACATTTCAGTGTGGGAGCATTCAAAGTAAAAGTTTATGTTTTCGCGTAGGAGCGTCCTACTCATAAAAATGTATTTTTGATGTGGAAGCTTCCTACGCCGAAAATTTGATTTCAGCGAGGAGATCATTGTCCCCACAAAAGTTGTCAGTAACACAACAGATTCTAGACGAAAACAATTCCTCCAGTAGAAGGAGATCACTGGCCCCAAAAAAGCTGTCAGATACACAATATATCTATTCTACTATATAATGAGGAAAGTAGGCTTCACCGTGAAAATTTTCTTTCCAAAAATACCCTTCATTATATTTACTAATATATTCTACTATATCTATTCTACTATATAATGAGGAAAGTAGGCTTCACCGTGAAAATTTTCTTTCCAAAAATACCCTTCATTATATTTACTAATTAAAATAAGGGATGCATTAATATATTATAGAAATCAAAGAGTTCATGTTACTTGCTAAGTTTTCTAAGCTATTACCAAGGAATTCCAATGGTTGAACTCTTAACCTATATAATTAAAAGCAGCAAAGTTAAACCAACTTATCAAAATCATCCACTCCAAGATACGTGCAAAGTACGTGCATATATACTAGTTCTCCATAAAAATAATTCCTCCAGTAGGAACATTCTTTCACGCTAGAGGGCAACCAGCTTGAAACTTCTCTACACAAGAAGAATCATGTAGGCTTCACACTACCGAAAGTTGATTTGAGATAAACTTGTCAAACTGCTTCAAATTTCGTGGTTTGACAGCTCCTTTTCGTCTGCACAACATCTGTCATATTTAGAGTTTTAAATGCACCATAGCGGCAATGACTATTTTCGCTGGCTTTTCTTGAGCGGAAAAGATTGGTTTTATGCCACATGGAAAAAAGTAGACAATTGACTGCAACGACCAATAATTCCTCGTGCTCTAAAAAAAGTGTTGCTTTGTATCCCAAGGTGACTTATCAAAATAAACTAATTGCTGCTCATTAATCCTTCTTAGGACTTGTGCTAAGCGAAAGGGAGGCTTTTCTGCTATACGGAGACTCCTTTTCTGCTTGTGTCTTTTCGCTGCGTGTGACTTCTTCTGCATGGAAATTATTCTTTCCACACAAGAATAACAGGATTGTGATTTTTTCTTTCCTGCTAGGTACTTTTTTGAGTACACACATTTATTTCTGCGTATAGTGTAAATAAAAATTAAATGCCAAAATGATTCCTTTCAAAAGTTTTTGAAAATCCGTAATAGGCTTATTCTGATTTTGAAATACTTTGCAAGTGCAAAAAATTCTGTTGTATCCTCGTCTGATTTGACTGTTGTTGAAGTTATGTTTTATCGTAGGCTAATAGAGGTGATATGGATGTAATAGACTGTAATTAACAATTTTGATCTTCGTACTTTGTTCATTCAGAGGTGATGTGGACATGATGAACTAGGAAACTCCAACATTAAAAATATGATGTTCAGAGGTAATATGAATATGACAACAAAGAAGTTGAGTTTATACGATCCATCTGTTCAAAAGTGAAGTTTGGACATGACAGAGAGGATCAGAAGATTCACTGAGGAGAAGGCAACTAATAGAGGTATTGTGGACGTATTTGTTGGAAACAATATGTGGTAACCCCGTCTGTTCAGAGGTAATATATATAGACATGACAGACAAAAGCTTAAAAGTGTAGAAGCACAAAAAGTATGCCTCCCCCAAAGGATGATTAAAACCGGGTACAGTAGAAGCAGTGGCGTACTACCCTTCAGAATCCAGACAATGAAGCAGTGACGCACTCTATGTGCTTTAATTCAGCGGCGTATTCCATATGCCCTGACTTAGCAACGCATTTTGCTCATAGTTATCCAACACAATACAGTGGCGTACAATGCCACCATTCGTCAAACATCAAATGAGGCGAACCTGACAGTTGACAGTCTGACACAACAGTCGAAGAGATCACGACATTTAATGCAGAAGATCATTGGCACGCCGACCCAGGTTGTCGTCCAGCGACTGAGTGAAATTGCCACTTCGTTCATTTATACGTCGACCTTCTGATTTCCTCTCAGTACACAAGGTTCTTACCTCTCCACGGCACGCCAAGGTTGTTACTTCATCAGAGTACGCCTACGTTGCAATGTCAAAAGCTGCCTCAACTTGACACACCAAGGCATTAAATGCAGAGAATTTCTAGCACGATGACCCAGGTTGTCGTTTAGTGACCAAGGTTGCTACCTTAGTCCAAGTACACTACCAATGCAACTTTGCTATGATACGCCGATAGTGCTACTTCGAACAGAGTACGCCGTTAATGCTATCTCTTTCGAATACGCCGACTTGGACACTCTACAATAGTACGCCAATAGTGCTACCACTTACTGAGTACGTAAAAATTGGTCCTTCGACCCGAGCACGCCTGCATGGTTATCTTCTCGAGCATACGCCAGTATGGTTATTTCTTCAGATGTACGCCAGTACGACTATTGCTTTCAAATATCATGCTGGTATTAATAACCGACAGTGAGCGGTTATAGTGATGTGTCATACATGCCATATCCTTCATGGACATGTACATGCAACTGCCCCCATGTCCTGAGCCTTCCTCGCATAGGAAGTCACGTGTCGAGCGGTCAGTGATATATGCACCCATTTTCTAGAACGTGGGCTGCATGCCTTCAAAATGTACGCGTACAATAGCAAACACAGTGTATATTGCTCGTGCGTACGCGTGCATCCAAGTAACCGTCTTTAACATGAAATAATATAAATATGTAGATCAACATATCTATCAGCGGTGGCCTAGACAGACAGAGGAGAAGAACAATAAAAGCTTTTCCGTGCTCGAATAGCCAAGCTCTCTCATTGCCAGACTCTCCAAATCGTCCAAGTATTTCAGCATCTCTTCCTTGTGTCTAGTAGTTAAAGGAGTAAAGTAATCAATCGCAGATTAGATCTCCATAGCTATACTTTTCCAGATTTATTGTACTTAGATTCCTGTTTAGGATCTTTTGTATCCATTTTTCTTTAATAGTTTATAACACAAAGTTTCGTATAAACTTTTATTTTTGGCAAACAAGATGGCGACTCTGCTGGGGACAACCTTCTCCTCTGACGAGAAGGTAATAGCTCAATAAGATACCGCATTGATTGGCTCAACGCAGAAGACTTTAGTCGCAAACTTTGACCAATAGGCCTATGAAGAGATGCTCAATATTGGGGGTAGCACCAGTCCCTCATCCGCACCCAAGACAAGGAAGATCCGTAAGATATGGCTGCCCAAGTCTGGCTCTTTCCTACGCTGATGCTACTGGCAGCAAGAACAAGGGAGTTCAGAATGCTAGCAACGTGGACCCATTCGTTGTTTCCTCATCCCCAGTCTGTGACTTGGTGGATACCCCCTTTGGCCACGCTGTTGTGCTAACCAATAGGGGCAAACCACAGATCTCTCACAACAACAAGCGAGGGGTGAACCAATCTTTATTGGGCAGAGGAATTCACTATAATACCAAGGGGGTTGTTCATTCCCAAGCTATCGAACCTTTTCATATTCAACATAACGTGTAAGACAAGGATGTTGTCATTGTCAACTCGCAGCCGTGCAAAAGTGCGTGTCTACTCACCAGGGATAACAATACCAAACTGTCATGTCTTGACTTCTATCGGCACACGAAACAGAAGTTGGTAAAGGTTCCTCTCCCGCGTGTTCAAATTGAACGCACTGCAGATGGGAAATTGTGTGTCTCCCATATTGAAGATGTGCAAGGTGTGCACAAAACTCCAGACTAACATGCAAAGTTGTGCGTACAAAGGCATAATGCATCTTCTTCCACTACAGTACCCCAGTGTACGTCACCGAGGACTGCTTCTCAACTCAGTGTTGCACTGTATACACAGGGTACCAAGAACTTCGGTCCCAAGTCAATTGTAACTGATGTAATAAGGAAGAGTCTACCCTCCTCTTCTTCTCTCCTCCCTCCTTCTGATCTATGCCAAGTTATTGTACATAAACGTAGAGAAAGGGAGTCCTCTCTACCTGCGATGGTGCTCCCTAACGACCATCGTTGTAACAGCCACAAAGTTGTAATCAATTATTTTTGTGCATCAGTAAGACAATATGTGTTTGACCGATTGACTTACACTATGCCAATTAGACACCACGCAGAAAGGAAAGCTGAAAATCAAAGAGAGGAAGATGAACTTCTTTTTGTCCCAGTAAATATGGCCTCACACCTTCCCCACAATGAAAGACTTCAAGACGGTATATCTCGAGGATGCCCAGTCAGAGAAGGTTCGACCAGCTTGTCGAATCCTTTGAAGGAGTTTTCCGAAATACTCATTCTCGAAGGCGGAAACTCTTGCTCATGAGGAGTCCCCATTCCTCAGAATCTGAAGCAGATCTTGCTGGGGGTGACCATCCCCGTGAATCGGAGACAGACAGTGTGGACTCCAACTATACAATGCTTTCCACTAGCCCTTCTGTTGTACACAGAGTGGATAGTATATACGCCATTGACGATGAACATGATGCTCCTCCGACAAGGAATACTGAGCAACATCTTAATTCGTTGGAAGCCGCACTCAAAGACATGCACAATATGATGCAGAACATGCATCAGGTAATGATGATCTAATACTCCCCCATATTAGTACCTCTTCAGGCGCAAACGCCTATTTCCACACAACCTACCCCAGGAGTAACACTTCCTCAAGGCAATATAAATCTGGAAATGATTCTTAATCAAGAATCGGCGGCACCAACTCTTAACACTCTCAATTCTAGGGGTGGAACTACACCAATATTTGTAAAAGTTCAACCAACATCACTTCAGTTAGCTGCATCCCCACAAACTGAGGATCCACACGAAGCCATTCACGAGTTACAGGCCCAGTTTGACCCTTTAAAAAATAAAGACTAACTCCAGAAGTTGGGATTGAAACAACCCTATCCACCTTACTGGGATAATGTTCATTTTTCTCCTAAATACAAGCCTCAATCGATGATCTTGTTTGACGCAAGGACATCTCTTTGTCAATATATCAATTACTTTAATATGTTGACAGTTCACCTGCAAAGGAATGATGCCCTCCTTACTAAGGTATCCGTTGGATGCTTAGCCGGAGTAGCCTATGGCTAGTACTACAGTTTATCTGATAACTGCATATCATCGTTTGAAGATCTAAAATATCTCTTCCTGACCCGATTCTGTGACGGAGGTATGGATATGACTATGTCTTCACTCACTGACATCAAGCAAAAGGAGAAGGAAACCGCTCACGAATTCATAGAGCATTATAGACAAGCAACTCTGAAGTTACCTCCTGGTATTCATGACTCTGCATTCATAGATACCTGCAAGAAGAATCTGCTACCTACAATAAGGCTCTGGACATGCTCCACACCTAGTTTCAAGATTGGACGACTTTCATTATAGGTGCTGAAGCCGCTGAAGGTACCGCGAAGGAAGCCCGTTTGTTGGAATTGCACTACCAGAATAAGTCAAATTAGCGACGTAAAAAAATCGCTAAATGGCCAAAAAATGTCGCTAAATAGTTTTAGCGATGTCGGTAATGACGTTTTGGGGAAGTCGCCTTTAAGCTAGTCGCTGATAGGAAAAACGTCGCCAAACGTCGCTATTCCGATATTTTCTAGTGATGTAGATGCGTCGCTATATTAGCGACGCAACGTTGCTAAATTAGCGATGTGTATTTTTGTCGCTATATGTCGCTAAATTAGCGACGTGGATAGCGATGTATATAAACGTCCCTAAACGTCGCAAAACGTTTATAGCGACGTATATAAACGTCGTTAAACGTCGCAAAACGTCGCTAAAAATGACGCTAAAGATACTGAAAAAATAAAATAAATAAATATTGAATTGATTCCAAACCATTCTTCCTGCAGTTTATTAATTCACAATTTGTACAAATAGACCCGGAGAAACCCTCCGTTGAATTTGCTGGGTTCGCCGACCCCCTTCGGTTGAACACTCAACACCGATAAATTAACATACATTTAATATGAATAATATAATAAAATTTGAAGAAAATAAAACATTGAGATTAAAAACCGAATCAGTAGAAAATCTCGTCGTAAAGAATACAGCAAATATCCACACAACTGAGACTGAAAGCCTCGTCCTAAAGAATACAAGAAATAATGTCTGAATGCCTTAACAATAAAGAATATTCATAAATGACCAGATATCATAGGTCTGAAACACAAACAATCAATAAATGGTCCTAACTAGGACTACTGCGGATCTGCAAGAGGATGACCACCGGCGCGCATGAGGGATAAGAACAGATCATACTATTCCCGTGAAATCGATACCAATGTCGATGGAGAAGGCAGTGACGTCGGTCGAGTCTGTGTCGATGTAGGCGCACCAGGAGGACGTATCTGCTCCAACTTTGCCAGTCGCTGGTTGTATGAATCCATGGTAGATAATAGCCTCGTACTGCTATAAACCATTGAATCCTGCATCATCATCAGCCTCTCGCCCATGGACAGTTGTGATGCATGCAGCTCTGTTACGCTGCGCTCTGTCGACGCTCTAAGATCAGCTGTCATATCCCGGAGCTCCATGATGCTGCGCTCGAGCATATCAAATCGTGCGATGAGCGTCGCATCATCCTCCTGCGGCTGGGACAGGGGCTGCTCCTCCATCCTTCGCAGCAACTCGTCACGGAGAGACGCAATCTGACGGTCAACGGCCTCTTGGACTCGGGCCGACGACTGCAAGGGCTGTGGGGAATGCGCACTTACCGGGGAGGCCCTAGATGACTGCGTCGCAACAAGGGGCATAGGATCCCGTACCGTAGTACATACCCCTCTGGAGACTACCAGCGGCGGTCACCCACAACTCGTCCGCCGATGGAGCTGGAGAGGGTTGCGAGGAAGTACCAGCCTCTCCCGCTGTAGGTGCACTAGCAGTCGCCCGCTCACGCAGCCTAAGATACTCGGCCTAAAAAAGTTTGGATACTCGATAATTGCCTAGGTTATATTAAAATTAACACAAAGTAAAGTAATACTTACATAGGTCTGCGAGGCCCTCTCATCAATGAGATTTTTGTCCTTTCGATGGGTGGCCAGGAAGACGGTCACCATGTTTGCATCCTCACCTCTCATCCCAGGAGTGATGCTATGTAACGTCATCACAGTCGGAGATGTGACTGATCGATATACTGGAGTACTAGGCGACGAGGATCCAGAACCAACCGTAGGCAGTACCGGAGGAGCACTCCGTCTACCTCGGGACCTGCCGAACGCTTCGCTTTATCCTATCATACCTGATAACAACATATAATGAATAAATAAATACACAAATATATAGTACATTCTACAGTCAAAATATTATGCATATCTCACAACATTCATAGAATTGCACAGTAAATAACTAGTGGTGTCACAAGTCTAAATGGATAGTACATTCTACAGTCGAAATATAATACATATCTTCGTCAAAATAATATATTCTATAGTCAAAATACAGTATATTCTACAGGCAAAATATTTTATTTTCAATTATCTTCAGAAAATTCATCTTGTTCGCCTTTCTCGTCCTCCTCTTCATCCTCCTCCTCATATTCACTTTCATCTACTTCGTCTTCGTCTTCCTCTTCGGATAATTCTACATCTTCTACATTATTACTCGTGTAATGAGTAACTTTCGTTGAGTCCACATCTACAATATTTGTTACAAGAGGTAGCTCGTCCTCCTGATAAACTATTTTATCAACGTCAAAGGTATTTCTAGCTTTAGTCTTGCATATTGTCCACCAATCCGACCTCGCTGTCCCCCGTCTAGGATAAGTTGTGAAGTACACGAGCTGAGCATAACTTGATAGGACAAATGGTTCGTAGCCTTGATATCTACGCTTGTAGTTTATATCCACAAGGCCATGCTTGTCAATTTTTTAACCTTGATCTTGAATCGGATTAAACCATTCACACTTGAATAGCACGATCTTAGTAGGTTCTGTGCTATAATTATATGTCAATTCCACAATCTCTCGTAATATGCCAAAGAAATTATTGCCTGGATCGACGTCTTTGTAGTTCGAAGATTTGATACACAAACAACTATTTTTTATGGAATCAAGATCCAGAAAGCTGTCTCTGATCAGAGCATTTGTTGACTTGAACCTAAATCCATTCACACAGAAACTTGGCCAATTTTGATGGCAATAATTGGTCCCTTGGCTAGAGTTCTAATAGATTCAGTCTCGGGTGTTATTAGACGATCGACCTAAATACCAAAGTAGCGATAGTAAGTTATTTATTGTGCAAGTACAGAAAGAAAAAGTAATTACCAAGCTCCTTACATATGCGCTCAATCAAGAAGAAAAGTGGCATCTCATTTCTTGTTCTACTTCTTCGTCTGTTATGTAGGATCTAACCGACCTCAACTCATCATTATATGTGCTGAAAAACAACGAAACAACCACTGATTAGTAGAGCATAATAGTAGCTTATACTATTACATTGAGATGACGTAAACGTGGATGTATTTATTACTTACCCCTCAAGCTTCTCCACTTCATCCTCGTCGTAATTGAGTAATATATACAACTGAGCAGCCCTTATATCGTCATCATTCAAATATCTCTTCTTCATTTTCTCCGAAGGCTTTCCGGACGCATTGAATACTTTATAAGTATTGCATCATTAGATTCCTGATATCCGTCGTTATTTCTCGGAGCTCTCGTTCTATTAGTAGCAACATGAGGTTTGAAATACGTCGAGCAAAAGTTTATAATCTCCTCGAGAATATAAGCTTCCAAAATAGAGCCCTCAACCCGTGCCTTATTTTTTACCTTTCTATTTAGTTGATTTAGATACCGCTCGAAGGGGTACATCCACCGATAACCGACAGGACCACCAACACGTGCCTCATAGGAAAGATGAATTGGCAAATGCTCTATAGAGTCGAAGAATCCAGGAGGAAACACCTTTTCGAGCTTGCATAGTATTACCGCAATGTCCTTCTCTTGCTTTTCTAGACGATCGATGAGCAACTTAGTAGAACAAAGATCTCTGAAGAATATGTTGAGCTCTGTCAATAGATCCCAAACGACCTGCGGTAAGAATTTCCTACATGCAATCAAAATTAACCTCTCCATGAATATGTGACAATCGTGGCTCTTCATACCCGCCAGTTTGTTCTCCTTGAGGTCGACGCATCTTCTCAAGTTCGACATGTACTCATCTAAAAATTTTAGACCCTGAATCCATCTACAAAGTCTTCCTTTATCCTCATTCTCTAGTGAGAAAACTGACTTAGACTGCTTTAACTTTCCATTCCCCTCCTCTATCAAATACAACGCAGGATGTCTACATATTTCTTCTAAGTCCAACCTGGCCTTCGGATTGTCTTTCGTCTTCTCCTTTACCTCCATTATAGTATTAATTATGTTATCAAACACATTTTTCTCGATATGCATGACATCAAGGTTATGTCTGATCAGATTGGTGCTCCAATATGACAGATCCCAGAATATACTCCTCTTCATCCAGTTATGGGTGCGACCAAATCCGTCATACTTGTACCCCTTAGCAGGCTCTTCGATAGCACTTGGTAAATCTTTTACCTCTTTCTATATCGTGTATCCAGACCACCTTGGCGGTGGATTAACCTTCTCCACAATGCCCGCACGAAAAGCATTCCTGTTCCTCCGGTACGGATGATCCTTCAGCAGAAATTATCGATGACAATCGAAGAAGCACGGTTTGCCTTCGTGTTTCAAACGAAAAGTCTTAGTATGGTCCATGCAATACAGACATGAGAGACAATAATGTGTGCTCCATCCTGATAATATTCTATAGGCCGGAAAGTCGTTGATGGTCCACATAAGTGGTGCCCTCATCTAAAAAATTTTCTTTCTGAAAATATCGTATGTGTTGGCACCTACTCCCCACAGTTGATTCAACTCATCTATCAAAGGCTGTAAATGTCAAGCCCCGATTCCGTGGAATCGATAGTCGTCCCCTAGGCGTGACCGCCTTGCGGGCCTAGGTTGCGCACTGCACAAGGCTAAGTATTTTATTTTCGCATGGCGAGCACATATTCAGAGTACGCAGATAAATTGAAACACAGATTTGAAGCATAAAAAAGTTCTCTTTTATTAATAATATGAACATCTATTACAAACTCTTGAACTGAGTCATAAGGTTGCCTCTCGGGCTTACAAAAGTGTTGACACAAAATGAGATAGCAGTCCTGTACATTACATCCCTTACTAAACTTCAAAATATAAGACCTCCGAGTGGGATGATGGCCTTCCCACGGAGCTGTATTGAGTTTTGCGTAGCTAACTCCTTGCTTCAGAATACTTCAAAAGTTGACACGAATCAAGGCGTGCCTACAACTAGACTGGATTGGGGATTTGACTTCTGCTCCTCGCTCGATTCTCCTTAGTGCGGGGAACCTGTTTCAACGAGGGTCAGTACATCGAAACGTACTGGTAAAGACAAGCTAACCCAACTATACCAATCAACACGTTGTTTAAATGAAGCATGCATATTATTTATGGTATTTCTATCTTGCCTTAGTTTATTTTACATCAAGCAACAGATATAGAAATCAATGAAATAGCCGGCCACCGTTCGGTGATATTTACCTGCCCGTCTGAACCACCTGCACAATACTTACCATGCCTTCCCTGCCAAGAAGACACAAGTTAGATTGCAACAGGTTTAAATATACAAGGGGATCACTGGCAAGGTGCTATAATGGACGAGTTATAGTCTCGGGACGCGGATGCCGGAGATGCAAGTGTTCCAGCCAGCCATCTCGTCCAGTCCGTGAGACTATTTTATGGATTCCGTCCGGATCGGATCGGCGCCAGTGCCCCAACGACCGTCCGCAGGAACCATAGGCCTTGTGCACAAGTTGTCCATGATCAAACGGCGTCTATTTATCAAGTTGAACCATTTATGTAGTTGAGGCAATGAAATCAGGAGACATGTGGCAAGGAGTGTTCTATTTATCAAGTTGAACCATCTTGTCCATGATTTATTTTGCATAGTCTCCCTGATCAATTATTACATGGCAAGGAGTGTTCTATATACAACACAATTTATAGAAGTAATATTCTAACTTGTATTTATGCATATGATGAATATTCAAATGAACAAGCATGCAAGTAAGCAACCGTTCACAAGTTTGATTGACAAGCAGTAATAATCCAAGTCTATTCCTTTTTTATCTTGACATCTTTTTGTTATTATTTGGTATCGTTTGATCGGGGCAAACAAGAATACAAGATTTTTAGGTGTGAGGCTTGGAAAAAGGGCCAACTGAATCGAATATAAGCCACTCACTTAGTTTGTTGGAAGGAAGAAGGAAAAAGGTACTTTAGGAGTCCGTTCGAGCGTTGCCTACTACTGGTTCACCTGCATTGCCACGGACAGATGATCAATACCTCTTCCACTCTTTCCATTCTCAAAATTAAAGTGCAGTTCAATGAAAAAAAATAATGAAACAACGAAAAACTAGGCAACAAAAGATGCAGCAGAGAGGTCCCTCCTGACTCTGCCGCTAAGTCGATCCCGGGGGCACGGTCCACTGAATATGGGAATCGATTCCGAAGAAGAAAATCCATAAAGAGGATGGGTTCTTGTTTCAATCTATCCCGATCGAACGATATCGTCTTGTATTTCTTAGCCGCGCTCCCTGAATAGGGGGAACGGGGCACCACATTCTACCCAACTAATTGGAAGTTTCGTCCCGAAACTTAGGAATAGAACCTACCACTAGGAGATAATGAGGCAAACCTTTCCCTCATCTCTGATTCAAGTTCCCAAGTGGATTCTTCGATGGAGTGATTTTTCCAAAGCACGGGTACAAGAGGAACCGAACGACTTCGGAGCAGCTTTTCTTTCCTATCCAAAATTTGCACAGGTTGTTCTACATACGTCAAGTCTGCCTGAAGGTTCAGCTAATCCAGATCTACTACATGACTTGGGTCATACACATACTTCCTAAGTTGGGAAACATGGAAAATATCGTATACTTTTGATAGGCATGGCGGTAGGGCAATCTGGTATGCAACTGAGGCAACTCGCTTTAGTATTTTGAACGGATCAACAAATCTCGAACTTAGCTTCCCCTTTGCTCCGAATCTGGTGACTCCTCGCATGGGCGAGACTTTGAAAAATACCCGGTCGCCTTCTAGAAATTCAAGTGCCCGTCGATGTGTATTAGCATAGCTCTTTTGGCGGCTTTGAGCTATTTTTAGTCTTTCCCGAATCAAGCGAATCTTTTGGACAGTTTGTTCCATAAGCTCAGGGCCAAGAATCTGCCATTCACCAACTTCGTCCCAATAGATCGGAGATCTGTACTTTCGCCCATATAATGCCTCATACGGCGCCATCTGAATGCTGGATTAGAAACTGTTGTTGTACGCAAATTCAGCTAACGGTAGATGCAGGTCCCAACTAGTCTCCAAGTCCAAGGCACAAAGTCGCAGCATGTCCTCGAGGATCTGGTTGACACGTTCCGTTTGGCCGTCGGTCTGTGGATGGTAGGAGGAGCTGAGCTTCAACTTCGTCCCCATTGCTGACTGCAGGCTTTCCCAGAAACGCGATTAGAATCGACCATCTTGATTGGAGACAATGGATATGGGCACACCATGGAGCCGAACGATCTCGTTGAGGTAGATTTGAGCCAAGCGATTGGCGCTCCAAGTAGACTTGATAGGCAGAAAGTGAGCAGACTTGGTCAGGCGATCGACAATAACCCAAACAGCATCATGTCCCCGTTGCGTCCTTGGAAAGCCAACAATAAAATCCATTGTTATATGTTCCTATTTCCACTCCGGAATAGCAAGGTTCTGCAACTCTCCACCCAGTTTTTGGTGCTCGGTCTTTACCCTGTGACAAGCTATGCAATACGACACGAATAGTGCCACATCTCGTTTTATGCCGTGCTACCAGAACGTTGTACGGAGATCTCGATACATCTTAGTACTACCCGGATGAGAAGTATAACTTGCATAATGAGCTTCAGTGAGTATCTCTTTTCTGAGGGCCGCATCGTCTGGAACGCACAGCCTTCCCTTCACCCAGATTATTCCGTCCGTGCCTACCACAAAGTCGGATGCCTTTCCTGCTGAGATAAGAGCATGCATCTTTTGCAGGAACAGGTCATCCTTCTGAGCGGCCTTGACCTTTTGTAACAAGTCGGGCTAGAGGCGCAGTTATGCCACTTGTGCCCCTTTTTTGTATCTGATTAATAGTGTAATGCCCAAAGATTTAAGATCTCGGTGCAGCTTGTCATCAATAGCCAAACTCCCAACGAACACTCGACTTAGTGCATCAGCTATGACGTTTCCCTTGCCAGGCGTGTATCTGATCATTAAGTCAAAGTCGCTAAAAAGTTCCAGCCAGCGCCGCTGTCGAAGATTTAAATCCTTTTGTGTATACATATATTTTAAACTCTTATGGTCCGTGTAGATCTTACACGGTACACCATAAAGGTAGTGGCGCCACAGTTTCAGCGCAAAGACTACCGCCGCCAGTTCTAAGTCATGCGTTGGGTAATTCTTCTCGTGAGGCTTTAGTTGCCACGACGCGAAGGCTATGACTTTGTCCCTTTACATCAGGACACATCCCAAACCCTTACCTGACGTATTACTGAATATTTTGAAGTCATCAGGCCCATCCGGAAGGGTTAGGATTGGAGCAGAGATGAGGTGCTGCTTTAACTCCGTAAACGAAGCTTCACAGTCGTCCGTCCAAGTAAACTTTACACCTTTTCGAGTAAGCTGAGTCAGGGGCGATGCAACTTTAGCAAAGTCTTGTATAAATCTGCGGTAGTAGCTTGCCAGTCCAAGGAAACTTCTAATATCGCTAGCTGATTCCGGCCGTTTCCACTACATAATGGCCTCTACCTTCCTTGGGTCTACTGAGATGCCTTGCGCCGAAATAATGTGCCCTAAAAAGGATATGATGTCCAGCCAAAACTCGCACTTACTTTGCTTGGCATACAACTTGTTGTCTCGAAGGGTTTGAAGCACCATCCGCATGTGTCCTGCGTATTCATCCATAGTCTTCGAGTACACCAAGATGTCATCGATAAAAACTACCACGAATTTATCGATGAATGGCCGAAACACTCGATTCATCAAGTCCATGAATGCAGCAGGTGCATTCATCAGTCCAAATGGCATCACTGAAAACTCATAATGCCCGTAACGGGTTCGGAAGGCAGTCTTCGGCATGTCTTCTGGCTTAATCTTTAGCTGGTGGTAGCCCGAGCGAAGATCAACTTTTGAAAATACCGTTGCCCCCTGCAGCTGATCAAACAAGTCATTTATCCGTGGCAGAGGATACTTGTTTCTAATAGTGACTTTGTTCAGCTCTCGATAATCAATACAGAGGCGTAGTGTCCCGTCTTTCTTTTTCACGAAGAGCACAGGCGCGCCCAAAGGAGACACGCTCGGTCGGATGAACCCACGATCCAGTAAATCTTGTAGTTGGCACTTTAATTCTTTTAGTTTAGTAGGGGCAATTCTGTACGGAGACTTAGAGATCGGCTGTGTATTCGGGAAGGTGTCTATGGTGAATTCAATCTCTCGGTCTGGTGGCATGCCGGTTAGTTCGCTCGAAAATACATCGGGGAACTCCGTCTCAACGGAAGAAGACTCGACGTTTGTGTAGTCCTGCTGTGTATCCCGAACCGATGCTAGGAATCCCTCGTAGCCTGAGTAGAGCATTCACTGAGCAGATGTTGCAGAAATCACCATGCAAGCCCTGGTCGCATAAGTTGCTGGACTACTAGTGTAGTAGAATTCGGCTTCACCAGGCAGGCATAAGACGACTCACTTTTCTGCACATTCAATAGTTGTCGATCATACGCCGAGCCAATCCATTCCCAAGATGATATCGTAGTCCCGAACATCTAGAACTAAAACATCAAGCGATAGCTTCCTTCCGCCAATACAGATGTACCCACCTTGGCATACTGAACGGACAGGTATTTTCGTGCCGGAGGGGGTGCTAACACTTAAGTCTAGGTACAACGGAGTCATTTCTATGTTATTCTCCACGACAAAATTTGTGGAAATAAAACTATGTGTTGCACCAGAATCAAATAGCACACGAGCAGGTATATTATTAAAAAGCAAGGTACCTGACACTACGGTGTCTGAAGCCAGAGCTTCTTCTCGTGTCATTGTATAGACCCGGCCATGAGCTTGGCGATGCTCTTATTGAGGCGCAGCTCGATTTGCCTGGTTTGCAGCAGCCTGATTTGGTTGTTGGGGACGGTATTATGAGTAGCTTGGACAGTCTCGATACTCATGGTTTGGATCGCCGCATACGAGGCATAGCCCGAGCTTTCGACGACAGTCTTTTGCAGTGTGTCCCGGCTTGTTACAATGTTCACAACGCACCCTTGCATTTCCCTAGTGTTGACCACCATTGTTTGATGCTTAGCAGCATTGTTTCCTCTATCGTTACCATGGCATTTGTGATTAGAGGTATGCACAGCGCCGACGGTAACGTGAGGATACTGTGGTTCGAGGGAGAGGACGTGATTCAAAACTTCTCGCATGGTTTGGTATTATGGAATGACTACATGTGCATGGATGGCAGGACATAAACCTTCTTTGAATCGTCTGGCATGACTCGCTGCATCGGATAGATAGGAGCTGGCAAATTTGGCGAGCCTATTGAACTCAGCAGAATACTGTTTGACTGTCATGCTGCCCTGCCGTAGTTGCACAAACTCGTTTTCCTTCTAACGACGTACAGGCGGGGGTATAAACTCCTGCTCAAATGCGCCACGGAAAGTAGCCCATGCAATTGCCTCCCCTCCATTATCGACTGGAAGAGAGCATCGATGCACGTCCCACCAATCGTGTGCATTAAGGCGAAGCTGCGGTTGAGCACATGCGACGCACTTTTCTTCGGGTACTTCTAAGAGAGAGAAATGATCCTCAAGTTCGGTGAGCCAATCTAGAGCCACTATCGGATACTCAGTCCCCTTGAACGTTGTGTTGCAAACTTTCTTGAAGTCGCCAAAGTCGAAGGCAGTCACTTTCCTCGTCCTTGGTGTTGGAGGCGTTTCAACATCAAGCACTGGCTGCTCCACCGGTGTAGCCGCTGTTGTTGCGGAATGGTTGGAGGCCAAAGTCTGAACAATCTGTTGCAGGGTATCTACCTGCTTCTGTTGGACTGAGAATCTTGTCTCTATATTGCTTTCGAACTTGGCTTGGCGAGCATCATCTCTTTGTCGTTGTGCTTCTAACATTTGCATTATCCGCTCAAGCGGATCAATATGGGATACGGCTTGAGACACGCCCCGTTGGCTCCGAGATCTTCCTGAAGTGCCGAAACTGCTCGGTGCTAGCGCCGAGGATTACGCTGGAGCCATTCCTTCAAAAGAAGGTAAAATTTACATCAGGATCATAATGTATTATGGACTTATTGCATGAACGTATCTTATTTTGGCCTAACGAGTTCAAGAGTTCGCACAGGGATTTATCGCTAAAGAAACTTTTTCCATACAAGAGTCAATGAAACTTTGAAGCTGAGCTCTGATACCAACATGTCATGCCCCCATTCAATGGAATCGATAGTTGTCCCCCGGGCGTAACCGCCTTGCGGGCCTAGGTTGTGCACCGCACAAGGCTAAGTATTTTATTTTTGCATGGCGAGCACATAGTCAGAGTACGCAGATAAATTGAAACACAGATTTGAAGCATGAAATTTTTTTCTTCTATTGATAATATGAACATCTATTACAAACTCTTGAACTGAGTCATAAGGTTGCCTCTCGGGCTTACACAAGTGTTGACACAAAATGAGATAGCAGTCCTGTATATTACATCCCTTACTAAACTTCAAAATGTAAGAGCTCCTGCTGGGATGATGGCCTTCCCACGGAGCTGCATTGAGTTTTGCGTAGCTAGCTCCTTGCTTCAGAATACTTCAAAAGTTTACACGAGTCAAGGTGTGCCTACAGCTGGATTGGATTGGGAATTTGACTTCTGCTCCTCGCTCGATTCTCCTTAGTGCGGGGAACCTGTTTCAACGAGGGTCAGTACATCGAAACGTACTGGTGAAGGCAAGCTAACCCAACTATACCAATCAACACATTGTTTAAATGAAGCTTGCATATTATTTGTGGTCTTTCTATCTTGCCTTAGTTTATTTTACAGCAAGCAATAGATATAGAAATCAATAAAATAGCCCGCCACCATTCGGTGACATTTACCTGCCCGTCTGAACCACCTGCACAATACTTACCATGCCTTCCTTGCCAAGAAGACACAAGTTAGATTGCAACAGGTTTAAATATACGAGGGGATCACTGGCAAGGTGCCATAATGGACGAGTTATAGTCTCGGAATGCGGATGCCAGAGGTGCAAGTATTGCAGACAGCCATCCCGTCCAGTCCGTGAGACAATTTTGTGGATTCCGTCCGGATCGGATCGGCGCTAGTGACCCAGCGACCGTCCGCAGGAACCATAGGCCTTGTGCACAAGTTTTTCGTGATCAAACAACATCTATTTATCAAGTTGAACCATTTATGTAGTCGAGGCAATAAAATCAGGAGACGGGTGGCATTGTATGATTTATTTTGCATAGTCTCCCTGATTAATTGTTGCATGGCAAGGAGTGTTCTATATACAGCACAATTTATAGAAGTAGCATTCTAACTTGTATTTATGCATATGATGAACATTCCAAACGAACAAGCATGCAAGTAAGCAACCGTTCACAAGTTTGATTGACAAGCAATAATAATCCAAGTATATTTTTTTTATCTTGACATCTTTTAGTTATTACTTGGTATCGTTTGATCGGGGCAAACAAGAATGCAAGATTTTTAGGTGTGAGGCTTGGAAGAAGGGCCAACTGAATCGAATATAAGCCACTCACTTAGTTTGTTGGAAGGAAGAAGGAAAGATGTGCTTCAGGAGTCCGTTCGAGCGTTGCCTACTGCTGGTTCACCTGCATTATCACGAACAGCTGATCAATACCTTTTCCACTCTTTCCATTATCGGAATTGAAGTGAAGTTCAAGGAACGAAAATAATGAAATCCATCAAAACCGTTCAAGAAAACTCAAGCAAATCCAAAAACCAACTCAAGACATGAAAGCAACAAGCGATAGCGAAAAACTAGGCAACAAAAGATGCAGCGGAGAGGTCCCTCCTGACTCTGCCGCTAAGTCGATCCCGGGGGCACGGCCCACTGAATATGGGAATCGATTCCGAAGAAGCAAATCCATAAAGAGGATGGGTTCTTATTTTAATCTATCCCGATCGAACGATACCGTATTGTATTTCTCAGCCGCGCTTCCCGAATAGGGGGAACGGGGCACCACAGTAAATATACATCGATGTTCCTCTTCGGATTGTTCGGACCCGGGATAATAACAGTTAGGAACATATATGGAGTCTTCATGCACATCCAAGGTGGTAGATTGTACAGTGTGACGATCATAGGCCAACACGAATATTGGGAGCCCGAAAGTTCGAATGGGGTAAAACCGTCGGAGGAGAGCCCCAATATGATATTACATGGGTCCGAAGCAAAATCTGGATACTCTCGATCAAAGTGCTTCCATGCTTCTCCATCAGATGGATGATCCAATACTCCTTCGATCTGTTTTCGCCTGTGCCAACTCATGTTTTCTGCAGTCTCCTTCACCATAAACAACCTCTGCAACTGCGGCGTCAAAGGCAAGTAGTGCATCGAATCGGTAGTCTTCTTTACACCGACAGACTTTTCTTTTCCAGTAGTCTTGTAACGATCAGCACTACAGAATCTGCACACATCTTCATCCTGGTCGTCTTTGTAGTACAACATGCACCCGTTGCGACATGCATCGATTTTCTCGTATCCCATCCAGAGCGATCTTACCATCCTCTTAGATCGGTAGAAGTCTTTAGGCAACTTTGCATCCTCTAGTAAGATCTCTATAATCAAATCCATCAATTAGTTATAGCATTCTTGCGACATGTTAAAATCGGAGTTAATGCTCAACAATCTTGTAACAACCTCCAACGGTGAATGATCTTCACAACCAGGATATAATAGAGTCCTTGCATTCTCCAGCAACTCCATGAGCTTCGCAGCATCGTTATTCGGTGCCTCCTCAGCTGCATCATGATTTTTCAGATCAAAACTAGGCCACGCCGCATCAAAAACTATGTTCACCCACCCGTCGTCATAAGCAGTGTGGTCGTGGACATCCATATACGGCTCCACATAAGGCTCCGACTCCGATGCTAAAGACACAAGTTCTCCGTGAGCGGTCCACTGATAGTAATTCGGCGTGAAACCCTTCGAGTACAAATGATATATGACTTCCACTTCTGGATAATATTTCAAGTTGCGATATCTCACACACAGATATTTATTTTTGGTACCGACCATGTACTAAGGGAACATCTTGGTGAACTACAGGAACTGCTGTACACCCTCATTGAATTCATCCCGCATACCGTACATATCATCAGGATGACGGTTGTACATCCACGAATGATGACGCAGATAGTAATTCATATCCATTTCTAGATACTTCTGCAAAAATGAATATATAATTACCTTCAAGTATATACTCATCGTTAAATATAGTACAAGCACTGATACTCCTAGTCCTAGCATATATACTCATCATTAAATACAGTACATGCACTGATACTCACTGTTACCTTCAAGTATGGTTGTTTGAGTGATTGAGTGAGCTCGGGTCACTAGGGAGAGCAGTTCATAATTTTCAGTGTGCATCATTTGGCAGTGATCAACTGAAGGAAGAGCAGTGTGCAGCTCTATGCTAGCACAACTAGGGGGAGCACAACTGAGTAGTGTGCAGCTCTATACTACCATAGTACAAGGGAAAGCATACAACTGTTTGATAATAAACGAAAGAAATAAAACTAGGTTTATACGAAACCCTTTCTTTGGTTTACAAACAAGAAAAAAAAGTACAATTAATCCTATACGAGGATGTTAAGTATAAAAGTTTGATTCTGGGAAAATATTGCTATAGGAGTCTGATCTGCGGTCGATCACTTTGTCCCTTGGACCGCACGATGATGAAGAAGTGCTGTAGAAGAAGGAGAAGCTTCAAAAATTGCAAGAGGGAGTGGATGCTCGATGCCAAAATCGTCAATCACTACTCTTTGTCTGTGCTCTGGAC
This sequence comes from Iris macrosiphon, assembly GCA_036927795.1. Lineage (NCBI taxonomy): Eukaryota > Viridiplantae > Streptophyta > Magnoliopsida > Asparagales > Iridaceae > Iris > Iris macrosiphon. The sequence continues at coordinate 53,900,903 of JAYESA010000017.1, read as the reverse complement.
TCTTCTCTCACAAAAAAAAAAATTTGATTTCCGACCTATAAACAAAGAAATGAAACTAGGTTTATACGAAACCCTTTCTTTGGTTTACAAACAAGAAAAAGAAGTACAATTAATCCTATACGAGGATGTTAAGTACAAAAGTTTGATTCTGGGGAAATATTGCTATAGGAGTCTGATCTGCGGTCGATCACTTTGTCCCTTGGACCGCACGATGATGAAGAAGTGCTGTAGAAGAAGGAGAAGCTTAAAAAATCGCAAGAGGGAGTGGATGCTCGATGCCAAAATCGTCAATCACTACTCTTTGTCTGTGCTCTGGACTTTTCTCTCTAAAAAAAAATTGATTTCCGACCATGGACCTCTGTCAATAGAGGTCTCTATTTATAGGGTTTGGTAACAGTAACCATCCAGTCGGCGTAGAAGCCGGACAATGGAGAGTGTGGCACTTTTTATGCGGCGGTTATAATAACTGCCACCCATGTATAAATGATCTTCTGAATCCGCGTGTGATGCGTGTCCCATTATTAGGTAACGCGTATAACTACTGTGAAGATCACGGCATACAAGCCACGTAGGTAACTGTCCCTCGCATAGAAAAGGTTGGCGTAGAAGCCAATGACTGTCACCATGGCGTAGAAGCCAAATAGTTGTCAAGTTGGCCTAGAAGCCAAGTAGGCATAGAAGCCCAGTAGGCGTAGAAGCCTGATGCTGTATGGATAGGTAGCTAGCGTAAGGACAGCTGGTTATCCTTGCTTGACTGAGGTCTTGAGCGTATTTTGGACCAAATAGCCTTATCACGCACCAATGCAAATATAGCCTGCGTTGGCGTATTCCGAGAAGATAGCATACGGCATACTCCTATAGTTAAAAATAGCCAAGTCGACGTATTTTAAGGAGATAGCATACAACGTGCTCCTATAACTGAAAATAGCCTGATGGCGTAATATGCAGAGGTGATGATGTAGATATATTAGCCGTAATTATGGCTCACCCAGTCTTTCAAAGTAAAACCAAATCTCGTGCATTAAATGCAGAGATCTGCCCCCATCACGCGCATTAACTGTAGAGACGTGCCTCGAGATCTATACGAAGAGCTGCTTTTGACGTGGCGGTTCGTTTTGTCTCTTGCTGAGCGTAAAAGCTCGCATCTGCCTGTACAAAACTAGGCAGCGTATTCTCTTGTATGCGTAAAAGCACTTTGTATCAAGGAAATGTCACTAAACGATGGTCAGGGTCTCTGTACCGAACCATCATTACAACCGTCGTCTGGGTAGTCGTGCAGTACTCTTTGTGAGGAGTCAGGTTCACTGCATGATCTGACAGGTTCGTTCGAGGAATACGAAGAGTTCCCCGTACAACTTCCCACTGCATTAAGAGCGAGCAGGTTTTACACCCAAGTGGCGATGTAACAACCTTTTTACGCTGAAGCAGTCTGAAAATACTGCATTATACGGGTTATTTTGGAGCTATATTTTATGTTGTACTAGCGATGAGGCTCTGCTGTACGCCGATGTCTCTGAAGTCATGTCTTACGCCACACAGCACTGAAACTCTGCTTTACGTGGGTTTTATGCATACTGCGTATAACTCTGCAGCATATTTTTCATGCTTCTACAAGACCCCCTTCAATGTTTTCAAATTCCTCGTAATTTGAAATACTTTGAATGAAGCATGAAACGGTCAAGTCTGACTCGTTCCTCGAGGCTGATTTCTTGGCAGATTTTTGGGAGTTTGTTGGGATTCGATGTGTTCTCTTTTGCCTATATAAAGGCTGATGAGTTAACCTGTTCCTTCCATATTTCCTTCACTACACAGAGATGATTGCCGGACTTCGTCGGGTCGACTTGAGGAAGAAGAAGATCATGTTCTTCCAACATGTAAGGAGCCGAAAAAGAAGGCGTCTTCGAGCAAATGTCCTATGCAACGATGGATCATGGAAGGGTATCATAGCTTCCTTTGCTCGGGATGATCAGCAATTTCATATAGCAATTCGTCCAGGAGAGAGGAAGGATCACATTAGACCACACAGCTTGCAAGCTGTATTTTCTTCCGTTATGACGGTGGACGAGGGCAGACAAACTGGCCCTGTCTTCCAGTATTGAGTTGGGTCTGAATCCCAACTCAATTTGTCATGGCGTACGGAGGATGGGATCTTGAATAATTTAGACAAGCCCAGTTGTGTATCCTCCCGCCATTAATAATTTTCTTGTTAATCGGCCGCGAAAGTCGATTAACTGCTGTAGAAGACTGAAAAAGATCTCCACCAGTATGAAAACCTGGCAGAACAGATTCTCGACGTGATCTTTAAATGAAAATGAGAAACCCTTGGTAAAACAAGGATTTCTATCATATATAATCATGAAGATGAAAAACCCTTTGTAAACTGGATTTCCATCATATGTAATCATGATTAATAAAATTGTCTTCTTTTACGCATCTGATGATTTGCCATATTTTGCTGTGATGAAGTTTGAATATTGTGCAGCTTTGACACGTCTGAATAACTTTACGTCGACTATGATAAAAAGAGTATTTGGTCCCGTCCCATCTTTTATGCGTAACTGAAGATGCGTATAAAGCTGCTTATTTAAGTCGAATATTCGAACTGTCTTGCTGTTTGGAATGAGGAATTGCGTAGAATTCTGAACTGTTACTCCTCTGATAAGAAGAATTTTTATTCAGACCATCATCTTCAAGAATGTTTTCCCAAAAATTCCTTGAAATAGGTCGAGAAATGGCTGTCAAAGCTGGCCATGCTTGAACTGTAGAGAAAAGATTCTGACTGGATTTTTAGATGAACTTCCAATCGACCCAAGAAGAAGAGTCATTTTCAATGTTGAACTCTGTATGTATTGGGTATTTGGAACATTTTGTGGCCATGAAGGAGCATCTTCTGTGTAAACCGTTATAATTGGCCGTCTTGAGAAATATTCAGATATACGCATACTCTGGCCTACATATTTTAAGACATGCGAAAAGTCATAGATCCGTAACATAAAATCATAAGTTTGTAGCCTCTCGAGCGTAAAAGCTGCTGAGCATAAGAGCATCCGGGCGTAAAACCGTAGATTTATAGCCTCTAAAGAGAAAACTTCCGAGCGAGAAGTCGTAGATTTGTCGCCTCTGAGCGTAAAAAGCTTCTGAGCGTGAAATCATAGATTTGTAGCCTCTGAGCGTGAAGTCGTAGGTTTGTAGCCTCTCGAGCGTAAAAGCTACCGAGCGTAAAAGCATCCAGGCGTAAAACCGTAGACTTATAGCCTCTGAGCGTAAAACTGTAGATTTGTAGCCTCTGAGCGTAAAAAGCTCCTTAGCATAAAATCGTAGATTTGTTCTGCGCAAAAATTTTGAATCCGCTGACTGTCCGTCTTCCCTAAATGATAGGCTGACGTGGTCCCCAATCATAACCGAATATTAAATATCGGATTTGGTTAGGGATTCGAAGAGTTTATCTGAACTCTATAAATACCCTAAGTTCTTCAGAGAAGAAACTCTTTACCTATCTTTTGCAAAAAAAAAAACCTTCGTCTCTTTGAGAACTCTTCTTCGTTTCTTCTCTGAGCACTCTGAGTTTTTAGCAATGGCACCGAAACAACCTTCCATCTCTAAGGGAAAGAAAGCCGCCTCTTCTTTTCGCTTCTCTGCTCAAGCACGAGCGACTCCCATTGGGCTGAGCGAACCTCGCTCTGAACAAAGTGTCCCACCGTCAAGCTGTGCACCAGGCGTCATAGGTAAAGCTTTTGGAACGACAAAAATAAAGAAAACCCTTCGCACACATTGTACGTGAACGCGCTAGGTCATCTTCTGTGCTGAAAGCCTCTTCGAGGAAGATGATGCACAGGGATATTTTATCATTTACGCCCACATTCCTAATGTGTCAGCGTAAAAACTCTATATTTTTGCAGTCGGGCGTAAAAGCTTTGACTGTCGAAATTTGGCGTATACTACAAATTTTGAGTGTTACGCTCTGGATGAAAATTCTGGCGTAACAACTCAAATTTTGGCAGTCTGGCGTAAAAACACGGACTGTCAGATTTTTGTGTATATTGCCAATCTTGAATTTTATGCCTCGGAAAGAGACTCCAGCGTAAAAATTCAAGTTTTTACAGTCTTGGCGTAAAAGCACAGACTGTTGATCTTTGGCATAAGCCGTAAGACTGTGATGTCTAGTATAGAAACTGACTTGTTCTTGTTTGCTTTTTGTAGTGGACTTGCAGATACCTCTGTTGGCTGAGGTAATGGGTTCTGCTGCTGGGATGTTGAACTCCAATTACCTGGAGGATCTGTCCCATGTGACGTTTCCTATTTCTGGAACCCAGTATCCTGAAGGAAAGGGAACTATGATATCGTCTCAAGGGGAACGAATGCTGTTGAGTATGATAAACGGGGAGCCCCTGACGTATATAGATGGGGCCAAGTATATAAAACCAGCTTTCCTATTCGGGGATATGATTGATAAACAATCCCAGACGAAGCCCAAGAAGGAAAAGTGGGTTTTTACTGCTGAGGGCATGGTCATATACCTGCCCAATATGCCGAGAGATTACCCTATCTCGGCATTCTTCCATGCCACGCATCCCAGGAAGATGTCGTGGACCCTGACCCCTAATCTTCACGGCCAGCCGGGGAAGATATTTTATCAGAAAGGATCAGACCAAGGATTATTTGTGAGCCGCCCTTCAGGCCCTGTAATGCCTTTCAGGAGATTATTTCCGGGCAGTGTCCCGAGTGAAGACACTTTACTGCTCCAGCCAGTACAATTAACGACTTTTTATAATGACTTCATGGGGCATGGAGGAGTATACCCCAAGGTTAATCCTCGGACCAACGGGTGGCTTACCCCTGGAAATCTTCGATGGGCTCGTTTAGCTGCCTGGGCCCTGAAGCATTTTCAGACGGAGCTGGAGAGCATTGGTCTGTTCGTGGCTGTGAGTGCTACCAGTGTTGGGTTGCCTCCCAACCCCAACCTGTTTTTGGCTTTGATGGAGCTGTATATCTCGCTCACTGGGACTTTCGTCACTCCATTAGGGGAGTTGGGATTAGCTCTTCACGAGATGGCAGAGATTTCAAGACTGCCAATGGGGGATACTCCTTATGAAGAGTATGTTCCCACAAACAGGGAGCTGAGGGATACCAACCCTCGGGTAGTGGCAGCGTACCAGGAGCTAATGAGCCATTATCTAGCGTGCACCACCTTCTATAATGAGCCCTCTGATTTGGCTCATACCAACAAATGGGCGTCCTATCTCTTCTTTCATCAGGCCAGGGATGCTAAGCCAGTAGTTCGGAAAATAATTTCTTGTTGAATTAAAAGAATTCCACTTGGAACGTGACCACCGTCGTAGACTGTCAGCGAGCATTAAATTTTGCTCATAGCTGGAAGCTCTTCTGTATCGTCCCCACTGTACATATCAATCAACAGGGGACGAGACTTCAAGATTCAGGTGAAGGGTAGACCGTTCTTTCTCCTGAAGCTTTTTATTGGTTGGTCTGCATTAGACCTTCCCATTTGTTGTACATAAGTGAAGACTATTGCTTCTTGGAGCCCTATCTGCCTAGTCGGTTCGCCAGGCAGTTTGGGTGTGACCAATTGCATGTGGAAAATGCTATCACTAGCTTTAAGTCCAGAGGTGGACTTATTGATAGAGCGAGAGGATGGTGGTACTTCATAATGGGTTGTACTGGAGCAACCTTTACTGTACCCGCGATTTCTCTCTCCATGGAGTTGCGCATCCTCCATTCGTACGCCCAGTTTTATGTGGCCATCAATACCTTCCATCGCAATTTTGATATGCGTGGAAGTTTTAGGATGCCCTCTCATAAGTACGCTGGAAGAGAGGAGGTCCCATCAGTCTCCTCTGACGAAGGTGAAGACTCTATCGGTACAGATAAGTTTTTGTTGGCAGTACCGAGAGGCGTAATACCTCCGCCTGCAGAGCCTCTTGTTTTCCCTAGTAAGCGAAGGGCTCCTATTCTGAAAGAGACTTCCCCTCGCAAAAAAAAAAGACTGTTAGTGGTCCTGTCAGGACTTCCAACCATGAGGCTCCTAGGAGTGAACCTGCTGTTTCCCCTGTTGGGGATGATTTTTTGACTAGAGGTCCTTCGCCTATTAGAGAGGGAACCTCCACTGTTCCGGCTGGCAGTGCCGAAGGTTCTTTGCTCGAGGCAGCTGTCGCTGCTACCGCTTTAGGTAGTGCTACGAGATCGCCTTCGATGTCGAGCAAAATAAGATTGCATATACCTTTATCCAGACCAGTAACGGGAGTAACCCCTGCCGCATCTGTAAGTATATCCAGCGAGATTCCATCCGATGAGCCTCGAGTGGATCTTGGTGAAGACCTGGAAGAATACCTGTCAGTCTCATTTGGCACACCCTCTTATCCAGGTATGATAGCTCGTTTAGCATCATTAAGCAATGATTTAGCTGTATTGGCTGTGGACGCAACATATATACCATCAGCCATGGGTAAATGTCGTCTTTACGCCTCTTTTTAGAAAGATTAACATCAGGTTGATATTAACCTTCTCTTTTTGCCTTCTTTTCAGGGGAAGACATCTACGGGGAGGGCAGTGTCGACGCAACTTTTGGCTCTGTTGCAGCTCATGCCGATGAAACGGCAGTGCTCGACTTTGAAGAGGCAACATTTTCGGGTGCTGGCTCGCCCAATATAGTCCCGATATCTTCAGAGGAGGATGAGCCTGTCATCACGACTATGCCTCCTTTGAGTACGCCAGACACTTTGACCGTTGTTGGTGCCTCTACTTTTGTCGTGCCATCTGCTGAAGCGACGACTGTGACGACACCATCTGCAGTCGTTCCTGGAAAGGGATTCGCCGATATTGCAGCCACTCCCAGCGTCCATTCAGATTTTGCCATGATAGTTGATCAGTATACTAGTATTTTCTACATCACTTTGAAAACGCTGATATCAATAGTGCTGGAGAAGAATCTAGGCTTCGAGGCTCAGAGGAGGTCCTCCCAGTTTACGATAGCACCGATCGGAGATTTCAACGACGCTGGGAGAGCCGACGCGCTGGAACAAATAGTTAATGGTTTAGAACAACCCATTAATAATTATTTACAACTATCCTAAGGCAACATTGATGACCTGATTCAGGCTGAATATGAATCCTTGACTGCGAGGCTTGTTAGGGAGATGGAAACTCTGAGCAAATCCATCGAGGCTCAACAGCAAGAGATGAATGAAGAGCGTACCGTATTGGGGTATGTCATTCCCCAGCTGGCTAAGTGTGAGGCCGAATATGAGGAAGAGGCAGCGAGGGTCCACAAATTGAAAGATGAACTCGCTCAGGCAGAGGAGAGGGCTCTCGTCTCATCGCCAGCTAGAGATGTGTTGAAAGACCGAATGGAAGCGGCTCAACAGAACCTGTGACGTGTGGGTGTCATCCATGCAGATTTTGTACGTGCTCGGTCTGAAATGTCTGCCTTGAACAATGAGGAGACAAGGTTGGAGCGGGCTTGCACTACAGTTTTGAGCTCCAGGAGTGAGAGAATGGCTTCTCTGGCGTAGCGGATTCGCGACTTGACTGCTCCTCCCCAATGATGTACCTTTTGCTTTTATATGTAATTTTGCTCCTCCCGGAGATAATAAAGAAACTTTATCTTACTTTGTGGACCTATCATTTTGGAATATAAACGATAGGCTAGGGTGAAAGTGATATCATAGGTAATATTGATGTGATATTCCTTCGGTAAGCTTCAGCTGGACATATCTATTCAGAGGTTATATGGATATGATAGAATATGATCCAACTAAATTTGTGTACAAAATACTATCAGAGGTAATATGGACGTGATAGGTTTTGATGTTCCAAATTAGTTAAACATATCTATTCAGAGGTTATATGGACATGATAGAATATGATCCAACTAAATTCTTTTGGACGTAGTGTTGTCAGAATGAGATCTTCACCATACTCCATTTGAGCAAAGGAGATTAAGCGTAGTACCTTTTGAGGAACTTGCCGTTGATAGGAGCCATTATCAGATCTCTGTTAGGCTTGGCTAATCTGTAGGCGCCATTTGAGAACGTCGTCTCGATCACATAAGGGCCTTCCCATTTGGGCTAGAATTTACCCTAACTCTTGTGAGTAATGATCATTGGCCTCTTCACAGCTAAAACTAGCTCGCCAACTTTGAACACTCTTTCCTTCACTTTTTGATTAAAATATCTAGAAATGCGTGCCTGGTAGAACGCGATGCGCTGTTGGGCTTGAAGGCGTTTCTCGTCTAATCCTTCTAGCTCTTGAAGCCTTAGTCGATCATTATTTTCCTGAGTCAACTCATTCGCCACTGCTATTCTGAGTGACGGAATTTGGATTTCAATGGGGGGAACTACTTCACTCCTGTAAACCAATAAGAATGGGGTACAACCCGTCGGTGCTCGTACCGTTGTACGGTATGCCCAGAGACATTCTTCTAGCTTCTCGTTCCAATCTCTTTTGTTCGAAGAGACGAACTTTTTCAGGAGTTTGATAATTATTTTGTTGAAAGCTTTCGCCAAACCATTAGCAGCAGGATTGTATGCTATAGAGGCCATATTTTGTATCCGATTTTTATCGCAAAATCGATGAAACGCTTGGCTGATGAATTGGGGCCCGTTGTCATGAATTATCCTTCGGGGTATCCCAAAGCGATAAATGACATGATGCTTGATAAAGCTGACCACGTTGGATATCTTTACCTCAGCAAGAGGGATTGCCTCCACCCATTTATAGAAATAATCGGTGATAGCCAATATGAACCGATGACCTCTGGAAGAAGACGGGTGAATAGGACCAATAATATCCATACCCCATGCTTCAAAAGGCCAGGATGCAACCGTAGGATGTAAATGTTCAGAAGGTTGATGTATAAAATCTGCATGAACCTGGCAGGCTTTGTATTGTCTTGCATATTTTATTGCATTTGTGATCATAGTAGGCCAGTAATAGCCCATCCTCCTGATACGATCCTGTAGCTTAGGACCTGGTTGATGTGCTCCACATACGCCGTCGTGAGCTTCACGGATAACCCGTTGTGCATCATCGTCTGAGAGACATCATAATAGCAATCCATCATAGGTTCGGCGATATAGACATTGTGAAGACGCATCAAAATAGAAGCGTAATGATCGTCTTTTGATGGATACTGCTTCTTCAGGATCCTCTGGTAAGATTCCATATGCCACAAAATCTTTAAAGGGACTTCTCCAGTCTCTCTTGGGAGGATATATATTCACAGCATAGCTGCGTTCTATGTGAAAGTTGTTTTTCACACAGAATAAATCTCTGTTAAGAAGGATTACCGAATTCTGCCTTCTTATAGGAGTAGCTAAATCTACAGCTAGACTGGCCAGGGCATCAGCTTCCAAATTTTGAGATCGAGGCACCTGCTCTAGGAAGAACCCTTTGAAAGACATTGCTATCTCGATCGTTACTTGGTGATATGGAATGAGGTTTGGATTACGGACTTCATATATTCCTCTGACTTGATTGACGATCAGCAGAGAATCACCGAAAGCTTCCAGATATTCGACGTCCAATTCTTTAGCAACTTGGAGTCCGATGAGTAGGGCATTATACTCTGCCATATTATTAGAGCAAGGCTCGCTAAGGGAATATGCTCGATAGATGACGAGTTTATCAGGAGTGACCAGGATAATTCCTACTCCTGAAACTACGTTTCCCCTGGGACCAGTCCTGGAGGCACCATTGAAGAATAGATGCCATGTATCACCTTCCATTGCGGAATTATATTCTGTAACTTCGTCGAAAATGTCCTCGTATAGTTTGGAGGTTTCCGGAATCGGATGAGCAGCTAGGAAATCAGCCAAGGCTTGGCCTTTGATGGACTTCTGAGGGACGTACACCATATCATATGGTGTTAATAACATCGCCCAAGTCGCGAGTCGGGAATTAAGAACACTCGGCTTGTTCATCAATACCCGAAGAGGATTGACCCTAGAGATGATATGAATAGTCTGACCCGTAATGTAATATCGCATTTTCTGAATGGCGAATATTAGGGCCAAGCATTCTTTTTCTACTGGATTGTACCAGTATTTAGCTCCGACCATCATCCTGCTTAAGTAGTAGATAGCCTGTTCATGACCCTCATCGTTCTTCTGTGCGAGAAGAGCTCCCAAAGAATGATCCATTGCTCGAACATACAGCAAAAACGGTCTTCCTATGACAGGAGGCACTAGAACTGGAGGATTAGTGAGGTAGCATTTGATATCATTAAACGCTTGCTGACATGCTTCGTCCCATACGAAGGATACACCTTTCTTCATGAGACGAGAAAATGGCTGACATCTCCCAGAGAGGTTGGATATGAATCTCCGGATATAAGCCAGACGACCATGAAATCCCCTGAGTTCTCTCAGATTACGGGGTCGGAGAAAGCAGCCAAGCAGCAAGGCCAACCAGCAAGCGAAAGCCAAGTATCTTTTCAATCTATGTGTCTCGGCAGTCCGCCCCTCCAGTTTCATTGATGGAAGGGCCGACAGCTTAACTTAAGTAGTATAATCATGAATGCCTTTTGCGGTAATAAAAAATCCCAGGAATTTGTCACTGGATACACCAAGAAAGGACTTTGTAGGATTCATTTTGAGTTGGTGTTGGCGCATCAAAACAAATACTGTCTTCAAGTCCCGGATGTGATTATCCTTGATGCGGCTTTTGACAGCTATATCATCCACGTAACATTCTACTGTTTTGCGTAGGTGCTCATGGAATATGTTACTCATAGCTCGCTGATACGTAGCCCCGACATTCTTCAGTCCGAAGGGCATGGCTGTATAGCAATATACTCCCAGGGGCATCCGGAATGCAGTATGTTTTTCATCTTCAGGATGCATCTGGATTTGGTTGTATCCTGAAAATCCGTCCATGAATGACATGCGCTCAAAACCGTACGTATTATCGATCATGACGTCCGTAATGGGAAGAGAGAACTCATCTTTGGGGCAGGCTGTATTCAGATCTTGGTAATCGATGCAAACATGTACTTTCCCGCTTTTTTCATGACTGGGACAACATTGGCGACCAAGTCAGGATGCTGTTCTTCCCGGATGAAGCCACAGGCTATCAGCTTCCCGATTTCAGCTTCGATAGCGTCCATCATATCTGGACGAAACCGGCGTTGATGTTGCTTCACAGGTTTCGAATTGGGCAATATATTGAGCTTATGAGTAGCCACTTTAGGATCGAGTCCTGGCATATCCTTATAATTCTACGCAAAGACGTCGATATATTCTTTTATCAGCTGAATTATTTCTTTCCTTTCTTCTGCGGAAAGATTGTTACTGATAAATATCGGCTTTGGCGAAAGTTCATTCCCAACGTCAATTTGGATAACCTTATCTTCAGTGGGCGGTTCTCTCTGCTCGAACCGGAGTTTCCATTGCGTATACATTTGCTGAGCCCAAGAGTCATTCTCAAATGGTTCAGATTCTTGTTCGTCTGCTTCGAGGGAATCTGTCAATAGCGTATTTACTGATAATGCTCGTTCGAGGTTGTCATATGAGCCGGAGGATGACAAGCTATCTTGAGAAGAGGAAAAGATATCCTTATTTGACTCAGAAGTTGTAAGGGAGGTGGTATACCCTAACCCAAGACGAGTTCGTTGACAGTAGGGCTCACCGTGCAATGGCATTCGCCTGCCTTTCCCATAATTGAGGCCTGGTTCTAGCTTCAAGTCATAACCCATACTTTGTATCATCTTCAAAGCTTGCGGGCTATATCTGTGAACCTGTATTTTACCAGCATCGTTATCGGGAGAATCCTCTTGTACAGTCGGTTCATTGCGCATGCGACCGAAGACTATTGGACGCTGACTGCTGCGAGTAGGCGGGACAATGAAGATAGAATCCTCATGTGGCCCATATATCGTGATGACATTAGATGATGACGCTACTTCCCACACATACGGATAATTGGAGTCCATAGTTTCCAAGAATTTTTGTGCTATGGGTTCTATATCATTATGGGGAGAGGATTCCTGATTTGGAATTTGAGCATCAATGTACTGGAAAAGAGGATCTTTATTATCTTCAGAAACCACGTTCCTGGTTATATCTACATCAGCCGGCTGCTTGTTGCGCCAGAGGTTGATGACCAAAGGTGGAGGCTTCTGGTTTAAAGTGATCACTAGGGGATCACCTCCTTTTCCTAACTTGGTTTTGTTCAGGTGGATAACTACGGGTTCCATGACTTTCGGGCGAGTAGTCCGCCCTTTCACCTTGATCGACAGGGGTTGCTCGACAGAGGGTTCTTCTGGCTCCCGGTAGGATTCCTCCTCTGTCTTGCCTGACACCTCCTCCATGTAGTCTTGGGTATACAATATGGCATCAGAGTAGTAAGATTCTTGTCCTTTAAACGGGTTAAGGTCAGCAAACTCCGTTTGTACTGTTCCTTGGGCATCTACATATTTGAAGCATTGATGTAGAGTTGAAGGAACGATGTTATGATCATGGATCCATGGTCTGCCCAGCAGAATATTGTAGGATACCTCTGAATTAATGACATAGCATGTAGCCACTGATCTAAGGTCCCTAATCTGGATCCTCAGACGAATCTTCCCCAACGGCTTACTTTTTCTGGCGTTGAAGCCCACGATTGTAGTGGTGGTGTAAGCCAATTCGCTGGTAGGGATCCTCAACGGTCTGAGCAGACTATGAGGAATGATACTGATCAATAATCTCAGATTTATATGAATCCGGTCGACCTCCATGGAACCGACGTATCCGGTGTAATAGAGGGGTCTGTCATGCTTGTTATGTTTTAACAACATGTCATCTTGAGTGAAAGTGATATTCTAGACCACCTCCATCACACTATGGCATTGAGGACATGCCACAGGTTCTTCATCAGGGGACTTGAGCTGGGTCAAGTATGCATCCGCCTGCATTAATGCTTCACTCAGGGCTTGACGAGTGTCTTTGGAGAGCCTGAGTAGTTCAAAAATGGATAATCTGGCTGGTGTGTTAGCCAATTGGGCGAGGATGTCGAAGTTATATGGTTTTTCTAAACCTTTGTTTTAAAGATTCTTTAAAGGTTTATCAAAACACACTTCTTTTTGCTTTCTCTTGTCCACCGCAGTTGGGCTAGAAGGACCTGCCTCTGGTACGACAGGTTTAGGTTCTGGAAATTTGGCAGCTGAAGTGTCTGCCGATGCTTCTTCCTGATTTCCTCCATAGCCCTTGAGGTAGGCTTTCCCTGAACGGGTTCCAGTAGCCAAAGCCTCTTCTTCTGATGTCGAGGATATCACAACCATATGACATGGTCTATGCTTCGAGTTCTTTTTAGACTTAGCCTTAGCAGCTTGAGTCTCTTCCTCGATCTCTAACACCAGGTCTGGATGAACCCACATAATCTCGCCACGCTGGGTAGTTAGGGGTACCAGGTCATGATTTTGACCCCTGGCCGGAGGAAGATTAACGATGTTCATCGTTGTCCGGGAAATAGGTACAACGCCATCCGGAACTTCTTAAGGAGGCAGATTGCCAAATTAGAGAGAGATCATATTGGCGGTGACCGTCTTCTCGCTATTGCGCAGAGTGATGGCCTTAGCGTCGATCAACTCTTGGATTTTTCTCTTTAGTACATAACACGCCTTTGTGGGGTGATGTATGTACCTATGAAAAATATAGTACTTGGGATTATTGGTACTGCCGACTTCATTAGGCCGCTTTACCTCTAGGAGGGTAATCTTGCCGCTTTTGACTAGACACTCGAATATGCTCGGAATATCATCATCGTCAAAAGAATATACTTCAATGGGCCTGGAAGTCCCGTATTTTTTTTTGTGTGGTTGCCACAGTCTTTTGCCTGGACGTATTGATCGCCAGAGCTTCTTTTCCTTTGGAACCACGAGTATGGTCGCTGTTGGAGAATGACCTCTTACCTCTATCAGAGGCAGATATCATAATTCCGTTATCATGCACCTTCCGACTGTTGTCTTCAGCGGCTACAGCTGAGATGATAAATGAGGGCCAATCATGGAACTGATATGGTCCTGTGAACACCAAGATCACCTGAAGAAGATTCTTCCTGCAAATGCCCACCAATGCCGAGTTTGGAACTCCAGGAGGCATTTGTAAAGTGGCTTAACGAAAACGTTCGATGAAAGTACGAACGTTCTCTTTCTCCCTCTGTTTTACTTCGATGAGAGAGGACATAGACATGTCCATCCCTCCTTTATAGAATCACGCGAAGAACAAAGTCTTGAAATCTTCAAAGAAAGTAATACAGTTGTCCGCAAGACTACGGTACCACTGATAAGCCACTCCCGAAAGACAGCCTTTGAACACTCGAGTGAGAAGGGCATCATTCCCTTGCAATAACACCGTCATCATGCTGAAGTAGTTCATGTACTGGCTCGGTGATGTCTTTCCCTCAAACAAAGCCATAGCTTGTGGTTTGTACTTAGGAGGGAAAGGGATCTCATCCCAGATAGCTGGGTAAGGCTGGTTGATTCCCAATTTCTTGAACTGATCCTTATGCTTTAAGGCATCAAATTGGTCTTTCAATTCCCGCACTGCCTGTATTAGATCTTCAGCCGGTAGAGGGACTGCGGAGTGGTGAGAGATCGGTTGTATTGTAACTCTAACATGAGGCAATACATTCTCCGAATTAGGAAGTGGAGGAGCTGCTGACTCCTGATTTAGAGCAGGCTCCTGGTTCGTATTGGATGGTGGTAAATCCACCCCCACACGTATTTGAGTAAGAGGGACCGATGCTTGAGCTATAGCAGCTGTGTGTTGGGTCAACATCATCTTGTGCATATTCTCCATTATGGACTGCATCTCTTTCAGAGATGTCTCTAGCACAGCGATGCGTTGCTCAGTACTTCCTGATGGGGAAGCCTCTTCGCGTTCATCTCCAATGGCATAGACTCCCATTTCTCTGGGTGTCATTGAAGGGTTAGTATAGGTCTCTGTAGAATTTGACTCTATACTTTCAGCATCTGATTCGGGAAACTGGCGACCCCCAGTGTCGGAATCAGAAGAGTACGAAGCCGGCTGTCGTGACCTCGAACGGGTGTTTCGGAACACCCCAACTTCAATGTTCTCAAGGAGTCTGTCGAATCTCCTTTGGCTTGGAGTTCTAGAGGGATGACGTCTTGAATTCGACCTTCCTCTAGGAACGTGTGAAGCCATGTTCATTGATGCATATGTAGGCTTTTCTTCCTGGAAAGACAGAGAGTAGTTCAACCGGTCGAAAACCGACCGTTTTGCTTTAGAACAACAATAATTAACTACAATTTTATGACTATTACAACAGTGCTCCCTAGGGGGCGTAATAGACATGTTGGAAGATCCTCTATCTTTGCGCTTCTGGATCAGAAATTCACGCAAGTCAGGAGGATTAACAGAAGAAGAGGAAGAAGGCTTGTTCCTCTTATTTACATCAGTTAGAATGCGGATATTGGGAACCATAACTCTCCCCCTGCCACCCGTATACAGCAGTTCAGCCATATGAGTAGCAGATGATCCCCGAGGAGCGTGTCTATCCACAAACTGGGTCTTCTTTACGCTGAGAGACTTGACCTGGCGTGATCTGGAATTTTGCTCAGGCTGGCGTAAAACCGAGGAAGTCCTCAATCGGCCATCAGCTTCTCGCGTAATCTGAAGAGCGGGCAGATTCTTCTCTTGATGGCGTAAAGGTCGAGAGGTCGGGAAATCCACCACTTGTTTTCCCTTGTGTTGATTGCAAGGGCCATCTGCTTTTCCATGGAGGGAAGATGCATTTTTACGCGTGGAGCGCGTTTGGAATTTCTGAATAGGCACTGAGGCATTATCAGAAATTTTGTCTGCCGTGTTACCGACGGGAGACTGAGTTTTACGCGCAGAGCGCGGAGTAGACTTCTGGACTAGCACTGGGGCATGACCAGAAGCTTTGTCTGCCATGTCACAGATGGAAGACAGAGTTTTACGCACAGAGCATGGAGTAGACTTATGGACTAGCACTGAGGCATTGTCAGAAGTTTTGTCTGCTACGTCACAGATGAGAGACAGAGTTTTACGCGCGGAGCGCGCAGGTTGCGAAGCTACAACCTTGTTGGTCAGAGAATCCGGAGAGTCGGCAGGAATGGTAGGGGATGTCCGGGGCATCCACACTTTACGCAATTTCCTGTTGTCTTGGACGGAGAGGGAGTGAGAGCTACCCCCTGCTCGAAGCATGTCTTCATAGGCTGACTGGTCGAATTGGACGACCAAGGTCTTCTTCATTGATCCTACTGATACTACATCGTGTTGAGCAATAGCTTTCTCATCAGATAAGAAAGTAGTCCCCAGCAGAGTCGCCATCTTGTGTTTCATAATAAACGAAAGAAATGAAAGTAGATTTATATGAAACCCTTTCTTTGGTTTACAAACAAGAAAAAAAGTATAATTAATCCTATACGAGGATGTTAAGTACAAAAGTTTGATTCTGGGGAAATATTGCTATAGGAGTCTGATCTGCGGTCGATCACTTTGTCCTTTGGACCGCACGATGATGAAGAAGTACTGTAGAAGAAGTAGAAGCTTCAAAAATTGCAAGAGGGAGTGGATGCTCGATGCCAAAATCGTCAATTACTACTCTTTGTCTGTGCTCTAGACTCTTCTCTCTCTCAAAAAAATTAATTTCCGACCCTGGACCTCTGTCATTAGAGGTCTCTATTTATAGGATTTGGTGACAGTAACCGTCCAGTCGACGTAGAAGCCGGACAGTGGAGAGTGTGACACTTTTTACACGATGGTTATAATAACTGCCACCCACGTATAAATGATCTTCTGAATCCGTGTGTGATGCGTGTCCCATTATGAGGTAACGAGTATAACTGCTATGAAGATCACGACATGTAAGCCACGTAGGTAACTGTCCCTCGTGTAGAAAAGGTTGGCGTAGAAGCCAATGACTGTCACCATGGCGTAGAAGCCAAATAGTTGTCAAGTTGGCGTAGAAGCCATATAGGCGTAGAAGCCCAGTAGGCGTAGAAGCCTGATACTGTATGGATAGGTAGATAGCGTAAGGATAGCTGGTTATCCTTGCTTGACTGAGGTCTTGAGCGTATTCTGGACCAAATAGCCTTATCACGCACCAATGCAAATATAGCCTGAGTTGGCGTATTCCGAGAAGATAGCATACGGCGTACTCCTATAGTTGAAAATAGCCAGGTCGGCGTATTTCAAGGAGATAGTGTACAGCTTGCTCCTATAGCTGAAAATAGCCTGATGGCATAATATGCAGAGGTGATGATGTGGACGTATTAGCCGTAATTATGCCTCACCCAGTCTTTGAAAGTAGAACCAAATCTCGTACATTAAATGCAGAGATCTGCCCCCCATCACGCGCATTAACTGCAGAGACGTGCCTCGAGCTCTGTACGAAGAGCTGCTTTTAACGTGGCGGTTCATTTTATCTCTTGCTGAGCGTAAAAGCTCGCATCTGCCTGTATAAAACTAGGCAGCATATTCCCTTGTATGCGTAAAAGCACTTTGTATCAAGGAAATGTCACTAAACGATGGTCTGGGTCTCTGTGCCGAACCATCATTCAACCGTCGTCTGGGTAGTCGTGCAATACTCTTTGTCAGGAGTCAGGTTCACTGCATGATCTGACAGGTTCGTTCGAGGAATACGAAGTGTTCCCCGTACAACTTCCCACTGCATTAAGAGCGAGCAAGTTTTACGCCCAAGTGGCGATGTAACAACCTTTTTACGCTGAAGCAGTCTAAAAATACTGCATTACGCGGGTTGTTTTGGAGCTATATTTTACGCTGTACTAGCGATGAAGCTCTGCTGTACGCCGATGGCTCTGAAGTCATGTCTTACGCCACACAACACTGAAACTCTACTTTATGTGGGTTTTATGCATACTACGCATAACTCTGCAGCGTATTTTTCATGCTTCTACAACAACAGTTTATAGCAGTAGCAGCTAGCTATACTGCACAGTGCAGCAGTAAGAAATTAGTGTGCAACAACATTGTGTAGTGCATAGCAGGACACAGCAGCAAGTTAACTCAACAAGTAGCAGCAGAGCCAGTGCACTACAGAGCCTTCAACAACAGGTTTAGCAGTTTGTAGTTGCCAATGCAACAGCTCGTGTAGCAAGAAGCATCAGCCCAAGTTGGATACGAGTTCTAAAAAAAGCCAATACCGTATCATGTCTCGGCTTTGAAGAGTCATTCCTGTGTCCGTATATACGACTCTCCTTGAGTCAAGATCTGCATCGTATTATATACGCTGCAGATATGCAAGGTTGCGTCTAAACTCAAACAGCTAACTAGAAGAGAGATAGGGTTAGGGTCTGTGTCATATTTTGTGTCATGTCACTGTATGTGTCTATGCCGTATCCCATATCATGTCTATGTCTGTGTCTTGTTTGTGTCTGTGTGTCCGTGGCATGTCATGTCTTGTCTATGTTTGTGTGTGTCCGTGTGTCCGTATCAGTATTAGGGTTAGTGTCCTCATGTGTTAGTGTGTCCGTGTGCGTGTGTCCGAGTTAGGGTTAGGGTTAGTGTGTGTCATGTCGTATCGTGTTATGTTGTGTCATGTTAGAGAGAGAGAGAGAGAGAGAGAGACAGAGAAAGGAGACAGAGAGAAGAGCTCACCGAGTGAGGAGGAGGGGAGTTGGAGAGAGGAGAACGTCGGAGGGAGGAGGACGCCGGAGGGAGGAGGGGAGTCGGAGGAAGGAGGAGCTGACGGAGGGAGGAGCACCCCGTAGTGGGGAGGACGCGGCTGGAGGGGGGTCGCCGAGGTGGGGCGCCGGGATGGGGGGGTTAAAATTTTAGAGATATCAAAGGAAATTAGGGGAAGAGAAATTTGTCAAACCCTATATGAAATAAATTAGCGACTCTGTCCAAACGTCGCTAACCGTCGCGGATATAATAAAATACTGCGACTTAAATACATAAATGTCGTTAAACATCGCTAAAACTAAAAAGTTAGCGACGTTTAGCAACTACCTAGTGACATTTTATATGATTATAATAATTATAGTTGCTAAACGTTACTCCACGTCGCTATCACCAACGTATTGCGATATTTTATATGGACATCGCTAAATACCTATAATTCAGCGACGTTTTATTTGGACGTCGCTAAAACCGTCGCTATTTGGACATTTTTTGGTAGTGTTGCAAATGCGTAGTATGGAGGATAAAGGGAAACGCCCCCTTACTAATACGAACAATCGCAACAATTCGGGAAATAAGGCTCTTTCCATAAACGTCTCTAAACGACCTACTTCCCCGCCAACACAGAAACCTCCGTAGTCCTCAAAGCCCAAAGAAGAAAATTCTTTTTATGAGAATGATATCATCAACATCTTTGATTGCCAAGTAAAAAGTAACAAACTTCAGTTGCCTGATATCAAACAGCCAGATGAGGCTGGTTAAATAGACAGTTCAAAATACTGTATGTTTTACCGTTACGTACATCATCCAACGAAGGCATGCTATGTGCTAAAGATAAAGATTCATTAGTTGATAAACTCCAAAGAAATTACTCTTCATAATGATGAGAAGAGTGTCACTACCAACTTTGTGTTGCTACAATTTGGAGATTTCCCAGCTCAAGAAGTCCCAGATGGTGTTATTCCGATACCTGGAACAGTAATGGAAATAATCAATCTCCTACCAACTCGAAGTCAAACATAAGGGTTGGTACCCATTACTATATACCGAGGTGGAGTCAAGTAGGTTCATTAAGATCCGCTACCAGATTTAGAGCAAAAGACAATATCTCTCAATTCTAAATCTAAGAAGAATAAGAGACATATGACGAACAAGGTCAAGTCCTGTCACATGTTTCTTCTCTCTCCAATGCCTGAAGAAGAAGCCATGGACATCACTAGGTCCAAAAAGGAATATCTCAAAGATTACGAGGTTGAATAAGATAATGCTCCTGCTACCCCTCCTTCCTCTTCGACTCTTGTAGCTCATGCCACTATAGAACCAGGCCCGTCAAAATCTACAATAGATGAGAAATGAAAACAAAAAAGGTTTATTTTGACAAATATCTGAAGAAGAATCAACCTCATAGACTTGAGAAGCCATACAACTTTGATATATTAGCACAGTTGCCAATATTCCAGCCCGACTTTTAATATTTGAGTTGCTTCGTCTATCAAAGGAAACTCACAAAACTTTGAGTGAATCGCTAATACAAGCAGATTCTTGCCTAGCTCAACTCAAAACCCCTGACGAAGAACCTATAGAATGTCCTCAATGCCACAATGTGATGAATAAATTTTTTAACATAACCTTCATGTAGGATGACATGCTACTCAAAGACAATAAACATGGTAGGCCATTCTACTATACCGGCTATGTCGGCCCCATTAAAGTGAGCCAAATCCATATCGATCCTGGTTCATCACTGAGCATCATCCCTAAGATCTTGTAGTGAGTTATAAAAAATACCAATGCATAACTGGTCGGCTATCAACACCACTATCTTGGGCTTCAATGTTGAAAGAAGTCGACCGCTGGAAAAGATAGGCCTAAAAATGCAGATAGGCAATCTTCAAACTGAAGTCATTATGTTATGTGATTAATTCATAAGTAACTATAATGTCTTTCTAGGACAACCATGGATACACGAGCATAAAATCGTACATTCCATCCTGCACTAGTGCTTTAAGTACGTGGACAGTCAGAGAGAGGTCAAAACAAAGTTTGCCGACATCAATCCGTTCAAAGGTATTGAAGTGTATTACTCTGACTCCATACTCTATACACCAGAGTACATGAAAGAAGAACCTAATAAGATTGAAGGTGAGCCCGAAAGCTCCCCTAATAAGGAAGCTCTTATGATTCGAGTTAAAAGGGTGCACTACTCGTCTAACTACTTCAGAGCCTCTTGTTATTAACCTCCAAGAGCCAATGTGGGAAGAGAGGGCCAAAGAACCGTTGGTGATAAATCTTCCTATGAAGTCGCCTCCTTTAGTCAT
This sequence comes from Iris macrosiphon, assembly GCA_036927795.1. Lineage (NCBI taxonomy): Eukaryota > Viridiplantae > Streptophyta > Magnoliopsida > Asparagales > Iridaceae > Iris > Iris macrosiphon. The sequence goes on along the minus strand of JAYESA010000017.1, from coordinate 53,879,965 downwards.
CAACCTGCAAATTAGATCTGATTTAGAGGATTTCTAACACGTCGACCCAGGTTATCGTTTAGTGACCAAGGTTGCTACCTCAGTCCAAGTACGCTACCAATGCCACTTTCCTATGATACGCCGATAGTGCTACTTCGAACAGAGTATGCCGTTGATGCTATCTCTTTGCAATACGCCGAATTGGACACTCTAGCATTGGTACGCCAATGGTGCTATCCCTTACTGAGTACGCAAACATTGGTCCTTCTACCTGAGTACGCCTGCATGGTTATCTCCTCAGGCATATGCCAGTATGGTCATTTCTTCAGATGTACGCCAATACGACTACTGCTTTCAAATATCATGTCGGTATTAATAACCCACAGTGAGCGATTATGGTGATGTGTCATACATGCCATATCCTTTATGGATGTGTACATGCAACTACCCCCATGTCCCAAGCCTTCCTCGCATAGGAACCCACGTGTCGAGCGGTTAGTGATTTGTGCACCCATTTTCTAGAACGTGGGCTGCATGCCTTCAAAATGTACACGTACAACAGCAAACATAATGTATATTGCTCGTGCATACGCGTGCATGCAAGTAACCATCTTCAACAAGAAATACTATAAATATGTGGTTCAGCATATCCATCAGTGGAGGCCTAGACAGACAGAGGAGAATAAGAATAGAAGCTTTTTCGTACTCGTATAGCCAAGCTCTCTCATTTCCAGACTCTCCAAATCATCCAAGTATTTCCGCATCTCTTCCTTGGGTCGAGTAGTCAAAGGAGTAAAGTAATCGACCGCAGATTAGATCTCTATAGCTATACTTCTCCAGATTCATTGTACTTAGATTTCTGTTTAGGATCTTTTGTACCACTTTTTTTTAATAGTTTGTAACACAAAGTTTTATATAAACTTTTATTTATGGCAAACAAAAAGTAACTGCTCAGAGGTTCTAAGGACATAGCAGTTAAACAAGCACTCCTAACCCAACATAGGATTTGTAGTAGAATTTGGAATTTAAATATTTTATCAAATGGTGAGGAGGATATGTCAAATGGTTATTCCCAATCTAGCTGGAGATTAAGAATATAATATCTTTGAGCCTGTGGGAATTTAGAGATACGAGAATTTAGCAATGAAGACATATAGACAGTGCAAGGGTTTGTCAGAGGTAATATGGATGTGACAGGAGCCTACTAAACTATTAGAAAAAATAAAGATAACTCCATTTAGGAATTTTTGAAATGGACTCGCTATAACATGCATATTTGCTGCTAGGTACAGGTAGTGAATGCAAATATTCTAAGCAAAGAATAGATATCATAGGTAATTTGTATGTGATAGTGTTATACTTTGAAAGGAAATAAGATTCTTGACTTGCTGGGGAATTCTAGGAAATACTAGAGGATTTGAATGGTGACTTCATGTCACGACCGGCACCCGGATGTTCGGGGCACGAGTACGTGGGTACGTCTAGCCTACGCCACAACATCGATAGTAGAACACTGTTTAGACCTCAAGATCATTACATGTCTATCTAATACACAAGAAGTACTCAATCACAACAAACAAAAGGAAGATATGAATGAGCAAGATAAATCCAATTATAAAGTCTCAAAAGTTATCCAAGTCACAAACTAAGATCCAAATTATTTACACAAGTAAGTTCCAAAGACAAATCCGGTTAACTATCTAATAGAATAAAACTAGTAAAAATTACTGAACTAGGAAATACTAAATCTAACTCTCGCAAAGAAGTCCCAGGTGCAAGAGCAATCTCAACTAAAGTATCGTCCGTAGGTCCAAGAGTATGTGGCAAAATATTCCTAATATTGTCAACATATCCAGTCAGAAGAGGAGCAAGTATTATTATAACCATGAAAATACACAATGCATGTATAAATCTATTATGATGGAAATTGTACAAGTAATAAACTCATGTAAGAAAACAAATAGAGATAAGTAAAAATATGAAACTACAACATGGAAAACTGGCAATAAGTAAGCAAGTATGAAGATAAACTAGCAATTTAAAAACATGTAACAAGATAGACTAGCAACATATAAGTAAATAAACTAGAACATGAATCATAAGATTGGATAAACTGATAATATCATGTGACCTAGAATACATGATTCGACATGTGGGGGCTAGGCTGAATCCGACACGATGTATGTGAGGTATACGACTGCTATCTATAGAATCGAATATGAAAATTAGGGTTTACCATATGTTTACTAGTGTATTATCCAACCTGACTCTCTCTCATAAAGATCACAAAAGATAGTAGACGAAACCATGGAATATGAGTCCAGAACCACAAATAGATAGTCAATACTTATGAAGAACGGATAATCGTAAACCATGATACGGATAAACATATGTCGCGAATACAGATAGTCTCGAATCACAACACAGAGACTTATGAGTCATGATACGATAAACACATCACAACTCAGGCTCAGTATCAAAATTCAGATGATTATAATGTCACAACATATTTTTAACTCAATCATAAATCAATATAACCCGTCCCTGTGTACAATATCATAGTGTCAAGACAACTAGTAAGAAGAAATAATAGCATTTATCATGTAAAGATAAATCCATAATTGTAAAGTACTTGTCTCTCGTCCAGAGCCAGTGGTACAACTCAAGCACTGAAACAGAGTCCAAGTAACCTATATTAGGAGTTTACAATGCCAATAGGTGATTTGAAAGCAATAACAATCTTAACTACTTAGTTATTAGGTTTCTAGGTCAATTCTAGGTCAATAGGGTTAAACTAGATAATTACCTATTTATGGGTTCTCTAATACCTATTTGGTTTGGGTATCTAGCTACTAAACTATCACCAAGTTAACTTTAAGTATTCTAGTCATACCTTATAGGTGTAAGTATCTATGTATCTAGGTATCATATATATATATATATATATATATATATATATATACACACACACACCTAGATTTATATATCTATACATAGGTATATCACTAATACCTTAACACTAGTATTTTAACCTCAATACCTTAACCTATATCATATATTTAGTTATCTAAGTTATTTCCAAGCTATATCTATATGCATATATAAATATAATATAGATACCTTAATACCTTACAAGTATCTTAATACAATACCTTAACATTACCTTATCTATTCCTTACTTTGACACATACCAATACTAGGATACACATTCAAATATGATCATGATACTAACTATACTAGACACTAGGATACACCCTTCTATCAAGGATACATACTCACTTAACACCTATACTTAGGAGTCATTAGGCATACTTAACACTAAGATATATTCCTAAACATCACTGACACATGACACTGATACTCACACAAATCCTCACAGATGCCATTCCTCCCTAGGTCTGCCCAGCTCAGAGAAGCAACTTGTACGTACTTAGGTATTCACAAATACTACTTCACACTTAGAAACACTCACTATTACACCCTGTTGACACCGATTGCACATCCATTCTCTTTGATTCCCAGGTTCATACTAAACACTATATTTCCAAACTAAAAATAAAGACATAAGTAGTTATCACAAAATATCCCTCATAACCAAAACTCGAATGTGTACTGATACTCACAAGCTCAAGTATCTATTAGCAGGTCCTGCACTCATAATTGCAGTGTAAAGCTGTAGACACCCAATATCCTGATACACTTATTGATGTGTACTAAATTCTTCATAATGCACTTACTAAGTTTGGGTGTCCTGCAGATTGCAAGTCTGCGCATGGTGCTTCAGATGTCCACTACAATATGTAGTTACTGCAAAGGGAGGTTATGCACATGTTCTGTGCTACCAGTGCACACAGGTAGTTTACAGTTGGTTCAGTGGGTTGAACTCTATGTGTAAACCCCCTAATTTTTAATTTGTAATTTTAAGTAATTTTTTTATTTAACTGTTAAATTTCTTTAGATTATTATTTTGGTTAATTTAAAAATAAATTCTTTAATGCAATTACTTATATAAATATTTATTTAGAATTATTTCACAAAACTATTTTTTTATTTAAATCTTTTGTTAAAGTATTATAAATTTTCTAGAATTTATTTCGTATGCAAATATTTATTTTTGTGAATTTTTATAATATCATATATATATATATATATATATATATATATATATATATATATATATATATATATATATATATATATATATATATATGTGTATATATAAATATGTTTTTTTAAGTAAAGAAAAGAAAAGAAAGGAAAGGAAAGGAAAAGAAAAGCAAACAAATATCAAAACCCTAACCAAAACTATTCTACTAGATCCCCAGTATAGAACCCCCTTCTTTGATATATATATATATATATATATATATATATATATATATATATATATATATATAAAACCTTAGCTACCCAAACCCCAACAGCCGAGTACCCTGACCCTCACCCCTGACCTGCGACCCCTAGCCGGACCTCCACAGCTGTCGCCGCCGGCCGGCGCAGCGTCGTCACGCACAGCAGGCGCGAACAGCACCCGCACACGCGAGCAGCACGCTGCCCAAGCACCCCACTTTACGGTATGAGATCTCTCTCCTCATTCCATATTTTTCTGATCTATTTCTTTGTATGCATTCACAACATGAACCCCCTATCAACACCTTCAAGTAGAATATTTTTGAACAGGGTAGATTGAGAGAAAAACCTATCTAAAGTTAGAGAAAAACCTGTTTCAAAACAGTCCCAAAAACTATTTCAAACCCCCATGTTCATAGCCTATTTTCTTCCAATCTAGTTAATATTGTAAAAATCTAATTAAATAGACTTTTAAACAATATAACCAAGTTAAAATACTTCTTTTAGATTATTTTTATTTGCCTCCAATTTTTGTAAAATCGAGTTCAAAAATCAAGAAAAACTTGTTTTTAAAAACTAAAATTTCCTGATACGGGACTCGTCCCGCCAAATAAGGCGATGTTATCGCATACATATTGCACCAAAAGGCACGTTCGTCAAAGCAGACGTGTGGGCTTTTATGAAACTTGATTCGGACGTGCGTGCACGCCAGAATCAACTCGTATCTATCGAAAAATCCCGTATCGACCTTTTTTGAATTTGTATAATTACTTCGTGTGTGCTTGTTGTTTCACAACAAAACTTGAGCCATCAGATTCGTAATGTTACGCTGGTCTTGTGACCCAAGTTTGGTTCGATTATGAGAACGTTGACGAAATACCGTTTTGCGGGAACTACGGTTCTACTTGACGGGCAATTTCATGACCGGCTCACCGAAATCCAATTCTGGCTATTATGTTGGGTTCGTATCATCATTCTGGACTCGTAGACACTAACTTTTCCAAATTTGGAGAACTATGCCTCTGGCATGTTTTTGGTGCAAAGTAGGCCACGCATGGACCCCGATTTAACCCGAAACCGCCATTTTGGCCCCTGTGTCCAAATTGGACTTATGGGTAGTCAATCCTAGATATTTTTTATATTCTAGAAATATTGGTAATATTTTTTTCAGCATCTGGAGACGTTCGTGCGGAGACCATCATCCTGAATCTAGGCAAGTATACCTTGTCATAATGACTATTTATTTATGTTTTGTACAATATGTTGTATTTATTTTACTTATTTATTTAGTTATTTTCTATAAAAACTGTGTCCAAGATAGACTTGGGTGCAACGACGGATTTTGTCGTCTTTACTTTGCTTACCATGCATATTGACCTAGAGTTATGTAACCACGTTATAATTGTGAGATATTCTCATATCTTCTAGACCTTGACATATACTTTGTATATACACGGATGCGTGAAACGCGTGAGAGGGTACGCACTGTCGTATTCGATTGATCATTAGTACGAGCAGGCGTGTGTCGACTTAGTTCATATTTATTGTCTAGGTACAATCATTGGACTTAGTTGTGAGGAACTGGACGTATCATATCAGGGGTACGATTCTGGACAGTCATTGGGTGGGGAGGATATACACGAGTCGTTTGTGCTACTTTACACTTTCTTTATTCACCCGTACGCTCTGCTGGAGATGCGAGGTTTATGACCCTATATTACTTGTCAGCCTCTGACATCCGTAACATTATGCACGAGGCCCCTGATTCTCTGAGAGAATCTTACCAATCCCATTATTTTAGCCAGACAGCGCATTCGTGCTACGGTTATCCTCAATTGCATTCACATAGCTTGGTTAGTTTTGTCATGACCCGCACCCGAAATTTGGGCACGAGTACGTGGGTACGTCCAGCCTACGCCGCAGCATCGGCGGTGGATCACTGTCTTGGTCATAATACTCTATCTAATCAATCTCACATGAATATCCATCTCCATAAGGAGACGCAGATATCACAATATAATATGGAATACTCAATCACAGAAACCAGAGCACGATAAGATCTCAAGGAAAATAACGAAATACAACATAAATCTAAATAACATAATAGTCTAACTTGTAATCAATAACATCCATATCTCTAAGTATGCAGGAAACAAGTCCTCTAAGTCGCAGTCTGGAAAAATATCCAGTAAGGATTGGAGCGAAGTACAAGCACTAACATCAGTTCCATATATATTGACAAAAACTATAATACAGTGTAAAGAAATACAAGATGGATATAACTGCTAGAAATAAGCAATACTGGCGAGCATTGTCACGACCCGCACCCGGTTTAGGGGCACGAGAGCGTGGGTACGTCCAGCCTACGCCGCAGCATCGGCGGTAGAACGCTGTCTAGGTCGAGTACTATCTAAACAATCTCACGCTAGTATCCAACTCCATAAGGAGACTCGGATAATACTATAAAATATTTTCCAACATACTCAATCACAACTACGGCACGATAGGAATTTGAAGAAACAAAAGAGTACAACACAAGACTAATGATAAAACAATCATACCTGTAATCAGTAACAACCAATCTCCAAGTGTCAGAACAAGTCCACTAAGGTCACAGTCTGGAAAAATATTTTCCAGTCAGGAAGGAGCAAAGTACATCTCTAAATAGCAGTTCTCTATAAATGACATAAACTATGTAGCAGTTCTAGATGGAAACATACCAGATGCATGTATAAGTACGAGAAATGTACAATGAGAGAAGTACTGGAAATACTGTAAGTAAATGCAGGAAAAGAAACAATATGTCCATGAGCAAGAATTCTATGACTAAGTGTGTGAGTACTAGCTTTAACATGTGATCGGCTTGGGAACTTGATCAGGCTGGTTACATGTGATTAGCTATGGTTCATATAAAGTCAGGCTAACCGTTGGTTAGCTATGGTTCATATAAAGTCAGGCTAACCGTTGGTTAGCTATGGTGCATGTAGAGATCAGGCTAATCACACGTAACAGCTATGGAGCATATAAATGGTCAGGCCGCACCCGACGTGAGATGTGGGGTGAGCTATGGTGCATATAAAGTTGGGTATGATCACATATCTACACTAAAGTACTCCCCAAACCCCCGACTGGTATAGTAGATCCAATCATGGTACGCTATGGCACAGGATTCCTTAGGAAGGTAGCAAATCTCCCCGGGAATCAGTGTCTGTACATGCACAAGATATCAAGGAAACAAGTCTTGTACAAGCTACACCATAAATAAGGAATAACATCTCATGACGAGATCCGTGTATACCAATCCGTGTAACCAATGTGTCAAGATCATGGATATTTACACTAGATACAGTGAACATAGGAGATATCATAAATTAGAAACTAATCAGAGAATGTACTCGCCTTTGGTCCTTAGCTGGTGAATACCGAGGTCCTGTTCCAGAGTGTCCCCTGGGTAACCCAACAGTCCTATAAACATATCACAAGCAAAACCACATTTGCATCAGATGCTATACTACACACACAATCAAATACCTAACTCAGGGCTAAGCCTGGCATGGAACTCAGTTAACTAGGGTCATCTAGTTAGACAGACACATTATACCTATTTAACTAACATTAACACCTACAATATTACTTGCACCAAAATAAATACATATACAATATATATATACCATTTAATTCATGCATAATATATATATAGGTTGAACAATATATTTACCATATATATTAATTTTATATCTATAAAATATGTTAAGTAGGTTTACAACTACATAAATATACATATACCAATTTACTTATACTAGAATACGTAGTTATATATATACCAATATAATTATATACATATAATAAAAATATACATAGATACCAAATCAATTATATATACTAATTCGAAAATATAATCTACATACATATATATATTTACCAAAATATGTATTAAATTAATATGTATATTACCCATATACTTTTATACCAAATTACCTACCTATATATATGTTGATACATATACTAAAAATACACATTTTTATTAAACATATACTCTTGCCAAATATATATATATATATATATTTTTTATACCAAAAATAAGAATTATACTATATAAAATTTTAGAATTTACGTAATAGCCAATATATTTATATATCTATAGTAAAATTGGTCACCAGCCCCAAATAACAATTTTTGAACTAAGTTTTATTATTGAAATTAATTCTTAAATATAATATAACCCAAAATTATTATTTTTGTTTACACAACCAAAATCCTTATATTTTACTAAACTAAATAAAAACTAAACTATTTAATCTTATTAAACTAATTATATATTACCAAACTAAATATATAAATTTACTAAACTAATTACATTAATGAATAACTACTGATTAATAGTTAATTACTGATTATTAATAATTTACTAAACTAAACTAATATAAATTAATTAAATGATTAATTAATTAACTAATTATAACTAATTTACTGATTAAATAATTTATCTAAACTAATCGAATTAATTAATTAACTACTAATTATATAATTAACTACTAATTATATATTAACTACTGATTAATATATACTAATGATTAATATATACTAATTACATTATTCACAGAAGAAAAGGGGGAAGAGAACAGAGGGCTCACATTCGGGGGTCTCAGGCTTCCGGCGTCGACGGAGGAAGAGCTCGCCGGGCAGGGCGGCGGCGGCGGATCTCCGAGCTCGGCGGCGGCGTCGGCTCCAGCGGCGGCGTGGGACTCGAGACGGCGGGCGCTCCGATCAAGATGGCGGGCTCGGCGCTCGAGGAGGCGGGTTCTTCGAGGCGGCGGCGGCATCGATCTCGGCGGCGGTGGCGGTTCTCGGGGGCAGCGGCGGTCGACGACTCAGCGGATCTGAGGCGGTCACCGGTCGAAGGTCAGCGGAGCTCGACGCGGGTGAGGCGCAGCGGTCGACGGCTCGACGACGGGGTGCTCGAGGTGGCGGTTCCAGGCGGCCACCGGCGTTCGACGACGACGAGGGGGACTCCGTCGCCGGCGGCAGCGGGATCTGGGTTAGGGTTAGGTTCTGTGTCGGGGTTTGGGTACGTGTCCGGTCTGGACACGAGGGTAGCTGTACTGTGGACGTGTCCGGGTCTGCCGGACACGGGGATGAGGTTGTACAGTGGAGGATGTGGATGTGTCCGGGTGTGTCGGACACGAAAATCTGTTTGTAATATTGTAACAACTGGACACAGAAAAATGAATGGATACGGTGGGACACCCGGGGTCGGACCCGAGGCCATCACGGCTGACACGGATGCTGGACACACGGACACGAGCACACAAAATGGTGGTGGCTTTGGCTTGTGGGAATTTTGTGGAGGCTAGCCAATGAATTGAATATTAGGGTTTCTAGGGAAATGTGAGAATGAGAACCTAAATAGGGAGAGATGGTGTGGGATAAAGGGTTGCGGGTTGGCCCAATAATGAATGGCCCAGAATTAATCAAACGGGTTTCTCACGTGGGAAAAAATGAGGGTGTAGGCTAGTTAATGGGAAATGGAAATTTGTAAAAAAATAACAAATAAAGATTATAATTTCAGAAAATGTTTTTAGGAAAGCTAGCTAATTTCCAATTAGCTACTAATTAATACATTTTGCAAAATTTTGAAAGTATGACATTTATTTACCTACTATCCCAATAAATAAAAATTTGTTTTATTTCATGAACTAGTCTTTTAAATAAATATTTAGTTAAAACAATAATTTTTATGATTCAAACCAATAAATATTTGAAACTAGAAATATATATATTATTATTTATGTACTTATTTTATAAGAAAGCAACATTTATGAAAAAAATGATTTTTATACAAGATTATAAATTATCTTCTACAATCAAACATCGTTCAAATCCTAATAAAAATTTTAAGGAGAAATATTTTATAAAACTTGATATTTTAAAATAAATTAAGATCTAATTATTTTGGAAATTGGAAATCGGAGGTTACAAGTCTATCCACCTTAGAAAAATTTCGTCCTCGAAATTTTAGGGATGACTAGGATAGAAAAAAAATTGTTGTTCATAATGATGAATATATCATTGAAGGAAATGTTTTTATAAGGAGAATACTTACCAAACAGAAGAAAACATGAAGAAAAAGAAAATATGGTTTAAGACAGGAATAACTTGAAGGAATTATGGCTCGGCCTTGAATCCTCTAGAAGGTTTAGGTTTGGGAAGTAGACACGATCACAAAAACAGATAATTTGAATAATGCACGTTACCATTTCAAAGTAACTAAACCAAGGAAGACCCAGTATAATGAATGATATAGACATGAAAGTTATAGTTAATCCGAAAGATACGATCGACAATTTGATTTAAGAAACTTAAATACATCCTTCAGAATGTAATCAAGAGACATCTAATCGCCTTTCTTAATTTCTAGGAAAAATAGTCTTTACTACCATCTGAAAATAATCCTTCCTTTTTATCCTCGTTCATTTTACTTTTCTCAATCTTGTGATTCATCATTAACTAATATCTATAAAAGTTTCAAATTCCACAAACTTTATTAGATTAGATCTTAGAATTTCTGAATCAAAATTTATTACCTGTCCAAAATCCTTATCATCAAATTCGAGTTTGTTTATCTTAACATCAACTATACCTCGATTATTTTCTTCAATTTCAAATGTTACTGTCATGGTCAAGATTTAATTTAAATCACAACCTCAATATACCATGATCTTCATTTCATTCCATATTTCTTTATCCGTATGTATAATGTTTCCGAATTTTGAACTAATATATTTTTTTTTTCATCCTCTGAATTTATTATCCCAATGTAAAATTTTTACTACTCAAATCCTCAATATTTTTAATTGAATTCTAGTCGTATCATAATCTCCTCAAATTTTGAATAAATAACTAAATACAAAATTTTACTATCCAATCGTTTTAATTGAAATCCAATCAATGCATATTTATAAAACTTAAAAATCTGCATCCCAAAATTTAACTTTAACACTCATCAATCATCTAACTCAAATTCAATTGATGCTTATTCCAATCTAACTCCTCATCCCAAGAATTTAATTTGACACTATTCCATTTACGATTTTATTTTCTGCTTTTCTTTTTCCTCAATACTCAACGATGCGACGCTTCCAGTATCTTCAATGCAACATTCATACTATATAAAATTTCTATCTTGCAATCAAATAGATAAAATGATAATCTCTCAAATTTTAATAATCAATTCAATCATATCAAGACCTCCTTAAAATTAATAAATCCTCAATTTTTTTTTTGGCTCTGTGAATTTCTTAATTCTCCCTTTAAGTAATTGTTTGCCCTCGAATTTCAATCATACCTCGATTTTCATAAAATCAATGATCCATCAACTCCGTTATAACAACCCCTAAATTCTTTATTTAATTTAATGCTCATCCACAAATTTAATCCTCTTGTCTCTTTTTGTCAGTCATAACCTCGTCATAGATCCTTGCTGCGGTCAAAACCCAATGATCATGGTTTAAGGAAACTCTACCTACAGCCATGCAATTTAAGAAAATATAGGTCATGTGTCTTTTGTCATGGTATTTCAGTCTCTGTTAGGGGGTACTACTAGTTATATTTTAACAAGAAAATCATAAATACGAACTACAGCACTTAGGGAAATCAATCAATCAAGAGACGGAAATATTAGAAAAAGAACCTGCTAACATATTACTTGCGGTATCTGCTATCCACCACTTAACTCTAGCACATTCACTAACAAATTCCTATTCATGTACACTGGTACCCATATCAACTAATCATATATTAATATTCATATCTCTCATCTACCAAAATTAATCCTCAAAATAATCGTCAAGGTTTAACTTCCCGATCAACTTAAAATAAAATGTATATACCTCCTCAAAATCAGATACTTCACATCGAAATAAAATTTAATCACTTCTAAAATCTTTGTAGCCTTAACTATGTTTATTGAATCAAATTTAAATCCTCAATATTTTAACAACATAAATCTCAACTCCTTAAAAATTCTGAAATTTAAAATTCATTTCCACCTTTTAATTTATAGCTCCTCAAGGTACATATTAGTGCTCACGGTCTCTGATACTCAAGGTGCACTCAATACCTCTATTGTCTAGAACTGTGTACTAAATTTGTACTGCCCGAATCACTTGCACTATTACCTCCAATGATCAAGGTTATCATCAACTGTGTTTTCTTTCATGATTTCAATTTATGTCAATTGGTATATCATCTAATTATCAACACACAGAGTGCTTACTGTTATTAACGTCATCCTTGACTAATCCTCGATATAGAATCATTAGCACTCTTGGTATTATATCACTAGCTGCGTTAATGGATTATCTCATCAAGCTCATTAGACTCATGATCACCTGTATCCTCTATAACACTCATGTTTCTTTACTCTCATGGGTATGTGTATGGTTCCTCATCTCGATGGTTGTATATGTATTTCCTTCAATCCTTTAAAGCCTATTAAACTAATCCGTGATACGCTTCACAACTTCCATTACTAATCCTGATATTTCTCTACTTATGACATCTCATTAAACCCTTTATACATATACATTTCTTTACCTTTAACATTTCCGATATCAATCATCAAATTCGACATCATGCTCCATAAGTCCTTAACACAATTCCCGGATGCTTAATCGTTTACATAGATCACTCAATTACATAATCATGATTATCCAGGACGGGTAATTGGCTCTGATACTAACTCTGAGAACTATCACTGATACTCTATACTCTCCTTAACTCTCAGTCTCTAATGACACTACTCCTAGAATCATTGGTACAAGGTACTATGCTAAGGGCTAACTCTAGATTAAAGCCTACTGCTCACATGTCCAATTAGGAACACTTACAAACTCATAAGCAACACTCAGTCCATACTAATACTCAAGACACAGCCATAATTACAAGCCACTAATTATCATACTTAACAAGAAATCCTCAAGGAATAGGAGCTCAAAGACTGAATTGAGGACAGAAGGTATCTTTACTGCTAGTAAAGAAAGAAGCGGTGGAACAAAGTCCTGGAATAACAGAAATAGATAAGTCTTGAGATGATATTTTAAGAACCAATTTAGGATACAACCTGATAATCATACACGTCTGTCTGAAATCATGACACTCAGAATCCTCGCCACGCCAGTAAGCATAGATGCGATAAACGATAGGTTTCGTAACTAAGGTATGCACTCTATAATCATGTCGTCTAGAATCTTCGCCACGCCAACCGGTATGGCTGCGAAAGACTCTAAGCTTCATAACTATAGTATGTACATCCAAGTCAGGTTCCTACGTTCTCGTCACCACAGCTAATATGGCTGCGATAAATTCTAGGTTCCATAACCAAAGTAGACGTTTTACCTTCCTCACTGTCCTCATCAATATATGTCATCAGATGATACCATAAATCCTAGTCCGTAAAAATTCATCTCAATTTGAAATCAACTCAACAACGATACCAGGAATTAAAGTTAACAACTGGTCAACAAGAATCAAACTCAACAATGATACCAAGATTTTAATTTAAAACTGCTCAACAAGAATCAAGTTCAGTAACAACAAGCGAGAGCGGGCGGAAACAAGGAAAAGTTAAATTGGAAATAAGATTCTCATGGGGTTATCCCAGAAAATCTTCCAAGAATTTGTGATTGAGTATCCTCTCTCATCCTAGTATCCTATGTCCTATATTTAATTAGCAGGTACGCAGTAGTACAACTATGACGTCGCACTACCACGACATCGCACAACTCGCGAAGTCTGACCTGCATGGGCCACCACTAAAATGTGTCACGACCCGCACCCGGTTTAGGGGCACGAGAGCGTGGGTACGTCCAGCCTACGCCGCAGCATCGGCGGTAGAACGCTGTCTAGGTCGAGTACTATCTAAACAATCTCACGCTAGTATCCAACTCCATAAGGAGACTCGGATAATACTATAAAATATTTTCCAACATACTCAATCACAACTACGGCACGATAGGAATTTGAAGAAACAAAAGAGTACAACACAAGACTAATGATAAAACAATCATACCTGTAATCAGTAACAACCAATCTCCAAGTGTCAGAACAAGTCCACTAAGGTCACAGTCTGGAAAAATATTTTCCAGTCAGGAAGGAGCAAAGTACATCTCTAAATAGCAGTTCTCTATAAATGACATAAACTATGTAGCAGTTCTAGATGGAAACATACCAGATGCATGTATAAGTACGAGAAATGTACAATGAGAGAAGTACTGGAAATACTGTAAGTAAATGCAGGAAAAGAAACAATATGTCCATGAGCAAGAATTCTATGACTAAGTGTGTGAGTACTAGCTTTAACATGTGATCGGCTTGGGAACTTGATCAGGCTGGTTACATGTGATTAGCTATGGTTCATATAAAGTCAGGCTAACCGTTGGTTAGCTATGGTTCATATAAAGTCAGGCTAACCGTTGGTTAGCTATGGTGCATGTAGAGATCAGGCTAATCACACGTAACAGCTATGGAGCATATAAATGGTCAGGCCGCACCCGACGTGAGATGTGGGGTGAGCTATGGTGCATATAAAGTTGGGTATGATCACATATCTACACTAAAGTACTCCCCAAACCCCCGACTGGTATAGTAGATCCAATCATGGTACGCTATGGCACAGGATTCCCTAGGAAGGTAGCAAATCTCCCCGGGAATCAGTGTCTGTACATGCACAAGATATCAAGAAAACAAGTCTTGTACAAGCTACACCATAAATAAGGAATAACATCTCATGACGAGATCCGTGTATACCAATCCGTGTAACCAATGTGTCAAGATCATGGATATTTACACTAGATACAGTGAACATAGGAGATATCATAAATTAGAAACTAATCAGAGAATGTACTCGCCTTTGGTCCTTAGCTGGTGAATACCGAGGTCCTGTTCCAGAGTGTCCCCTGGGTAACCCAACAGTCCTATAAACATATCACAAGCAAAACCACATTTGCATCAGATGCTATACTACACACACAATCAAATACCTAACTCAGGGCTAAGCCTGGCATGGAACTCAGTCAACTAGGGTCATCTAGTTAGACAGACACATTATACCTATTTAACTAACATTAACACCTACAATATTACTTGCACCAAAATAAATACATATACAATATATATATACCATTTAATTCATGCATAATATATATATAGGTTGAACAATATATTTACCATATATATTAATTTTATATCTATAAAATATGTTAAGTAGGTTTACAACTACATAAATATACATATACCAATTTACTTATACTAGAATACGTAGTTATATATATACCAATATAATTATATACATATAATAAAAATATACATAGATACCAAATCAATTATATATACTAATTCGAAAATATAATCTACATACATATATATATTTACCAAAATATGTATTAAATTAATATGTATATTACCCATATACTTTTATACCAAATTACCTACCTATATATATGTTGATACATATACTAAAAATACACATTTTTATTAAACATATACTCTTGCCAAATATATATATATATATATATATTTTTTATACCAAAAATAAGAATTATACTATATAAAATTTTAGAATTTACGTAATAGCCAATATATTTATATATCTATAGTAAAATTGGTCACCAGCCCCAAATAACAATTTTTGAACTAAGTTTTATTATTGAAATTAATTCTTAAATATAATATAACCCAAAATTATTATTTTTGTTTACACAACCAAAATCCTTATATTTTACTAAACTAAATAAAAACTAAACTATTTAATCTTATTAAACTAATTATATATTACCAAACTAAATATATAAATTTACTAAACTAATTACATTAATGAATAACTACTGATTAATAGTTAATTACTGATTATTAATAATTTACTAAACTAAACTAATATAAATTAATTAAATGATTAATTAATTAACTAATTATAACTAATTTACTGATTAAATAATTTATCTAAACTAATCGAATTAATTAATTAACTACTAATTATATAATTAACTACTAATTATATATTAACTACTGATTAATATATACTAATGATTAATATATACTAATTACATTATTCACAGAAGAAAAGGGGGAAGAGAACAGAGGGCTCACATTCGGGGGTCTCAGGCTTCCGGCGTCGACGGAGGAAGAGCTCGCCGGGCAGGGCGGCTGCGGCGGATCTCCGAGCTCGGCGGCGGCGTCGGCTCCAGCGGCGGCGTGGGACTCGAGACGGCGGGCGCTCCGATCAAGACGGCGGGCTCGGCGCTCGAGGAGGCGGGTTCTTCGAGGCGGCGGCGGCTTCGATCTCGGCGGCGGTGGCGGTTCTCGGGGGCAGCGGCGGTCGACGACTCAGCGGATCTGAGGCGGTCACCGGTCGAAGGTCGGCGGAGCTCGACGCGGGTGAGGCGCAGCGGTCGACGGCTGGACGACGGGGTGCTCGAGGTGGCGGTTCCAGGCGGCCACCGGCGTTCGACGACGACGAGGGGGACTCCGTCGCCGGCGGCAGCGGGATCTGGGTTAGGGTTAGGTTCTGTGTCGGGGTTTGGGTACGTGTCCGGTCTGGACACGAGGGTAGCTGTACTGTGGACGTGTCCGGGTCTGCCGGATACGGGGATGAGGTTGTACAGTGGAGGATGTGGATGTGTCCGGGTGTGTCGGACACGAAAATCTGTTTGTAATATTGTAACAACTGGACACAGAAAAATGAATGGATACGGTGGGACACCCGGGGTCGGACCCGAGGCCATCACGGCTGACACGGATGCTGGACACACGGACACGAGCACACAAAATGGTGGTGGCTTTGGCTTGTGGGAATTTTGTGGAGGCTAGCCAATGAATTGAATATTAGGGTTTCTAGGAAAATGTGAGAATGAGAACCTAAATAGGGAGAGATGGTGTGGGATAAAGGGTTGCGGGTTGGCCCAATAATGAATGGCCCAGAATTAATCAAACGGGTTTCTCACGTGGGAAAAAATGAGGGTGTAGGCTAGTTAATGGGAAATGGAAATTTGTAAAAAAATAACAAATAAAGATTATAATTTCAGAAAATGTTTTTAGGAAAGCTAGCTAATTTCTAATTAGCTACTAATTAATACATTTTGCAAAATTTTGAAAGTATGACATTTATTTACCTACTATCCCAATAAATAAAAATTTGTTTTATTTCATGAACTAGTCTTTTAAATAAATATTTAGTTAAAACAATAATTTTTATGATTCAAACCAATAAATATTTGAAACTAGAAATATATATATTATTATTTATGTACTTATTTTATAAGAAAGCGACATTTATGAAAAAAATGATTTTTATACAAGATTATAAATTATCTTCTACAATCAAACATCGTTCAAATCCTAATAAAAATTTCAAGGAGAAATATTTTATAAAACTTGATATTTTAAAATAAATTAAGATCTAATTATTTTGGAAATTGGAAATCGGAGGTTACAAGCATGAATATACTGGAAATAGAAATACTGGAGCATATGTCATCACCAATGGCGCAACTAGCAATGAACAAATATACATGTGCATACTAGAACAATAAACTAGAATATAAGTGAATACTAGAACAGTAACTAGAACATAGAGAAATGCTAGATCAAAACTAGAGATACATGTATAGACTATCTAGCTATGTGTGTGAAACATCAGCATATCATGTGATCGGCTTGGGACTAATCAGGCTTGCTACATATGACTAGCTATGATTCATGTAAGGTCAGGCTAACTATTCGGATAGCTATGATACGAGCAATAGTCAGGCTAATCACATGTAACAGGCTATGAGGCATGTAATGGTCAGGCTGCACCAACATGAGGTATGGGTGAGCTATGATTCATGTAAAGTTGGGTATGATCACATAAGCTACTAATATTTTCTCGTTCCCCAGCTAGCACGATGGATTCTAATCATGACTCCTCGTGACAGGTCTCGATGAAGCCAACTCGTGTTTACAACAGTGTCAGAATCATGTACGCCATACAACTAGAATCATAGAGATAATCAACATAATGAAAACTGTCAGAGAATGTACTCGTCTGTGGTCCTGCTGCTGGCAATACCAATATCCTGTTTCCAAAGTCTTGTCTGAATAATCCAACAGTCCTCGAGGTACGCGTGATCGAAGAGGGTGCTCGGGCTCCTGCGAGGGTGGTGATGATGACGATGATGATGATGGTGAGATGATGATGATGCCGACGACGACGATGACGATAATGACGATGATGACGATGGTGACGATGATGAAAGTGATGATGATGGAGAACAGGGATTAACAGGAGGAGGTCGACGGGCTGTTAAGGCGAGGAAAGGAGGTGGTCAGGTGGCTGGCTCGGGTCGGGAACGGAGGAGATGGCAGAGGGAGACTGCTCGGGATAAAGCGGGTCGAGGTCTGGGCTGCTCCTGCTGCTACTGTTCAGACAAGCTCGGTCCAGTTCAACGGGCTGTCGAGGGAGAACGACGATTCAGTATCGAGTGAAGAGCTGGGAGAGGCCAAAAATAATGTCCAGGTAGTGGCGGTACTGTTAATAGTGGAGATGGTGGTTGTGGTCGATGGCTCAGGCGCTTGGGGAGGAGATGGATGGGGGTGGTCGACTGTGGTACAGTCGGGGAACTCAGGGAAGACGAAAGATGAACGATGGTGGTGGCTGCCATTCAGGGAAGGAGGTGTAGAGCAGGTCGTGGTGGTGAGGGGGACTGCTCGTCGGGCTCCAGCAGTTGCAGAGGCGGAGGATGGCGACAGATTGAGACGGGTTCAGCCGTGGGGATCCGACGTCTATGGTTGAGGGAGAAAGGTGAGCAGCGGCTTCAGGCGGTCGGGGTTGGCGGCTCCGGTCGAAGGGTGATCGGCAACGTTGAAGTGCAGGGAAGAGGGAAGAAGACAATGAAGGAGGTGGAAGAGAACGGCGGGGAGGGTGAGGCTCCGGTCGGCGGGGGGTTGAAGGAGATGCACAGAAGATGGTGAGATGGTGATGTCGGCTGGGAGTTTAGGGTGAAGGAAGAAATAAGAAAAAGGAAAAGTGATATATATATATATATATATATATATATATATATATATATATATATATATATATATATATATATATATATACATGTGTAAAGGAGGGTTGATGTTGACCTAGAAAATTGGGCTTGATCAACATCCTCCTTGGGATTGGGCTTGGCTTCTTGTGTAGGTATTGGAGGGCTAGGATTACATTGATTCAAAAATGGAGGGCTATGGTTTGATGAAGGTTGGTGTTGAGTGTTTACACACTCCAAATTTATGAAAAAATTCACATGAAGGAGAAATTGGTTTCTTCATGTGTTGTGTCCAATGGCGTGTGGACACCTCAATGCACTTTTGCATAAAAGTACCCAACAATTGGGAATTTACACAAAGAGGGGTTTTGGATTAATTTAATTAAAATTAATGAAAATGGTGTTCTAAAATAAATTGGAAGTACATGGGATTAAAATTTGGTGGGACACAAATGTCATGGACGTAAAAGACTCAAAATAGAATATTATCATAATTTGGGTTGCACAAAATGGATCAAGATTGTGTCTCCAATTTTGATTGGAACGCACAAAGATACAAAGTTAAATTTAAATCGAATTAAATATAGTAGTTTACGACGAATATTGTGCGACTAAAATGTAGCACAAGAGAGCATAATTATAAGTTACACAAAGGTCAGAAAAGAAGGCAGGCATGTCTAGAACAAGGTTGCAAAATTTGTTTGAAGACAAAAGCTAGGGTAGCGCTCCAAATATCGAAGCAATGGTAAGCCGCAACAATGAAATAAAATCACGGTAATTAATTATAACCTTAATATTTAATTCTAAATAATTACTAATTAAATCCATAACCGTATACTTCAGTCAGGGGTTCATCTAGTGGGCTTCTAGGTCTAGTCTACTAACTCATGTACTAAGAACATTAATATATATATATATAAATACACATATCATGCAATTAATTAAAATAAATACACACAATATTAATAATATATAAAAAGTCAAATGTACCCCTATTTTTAGAATGTTGTAGTAACAAGTCTACCCTCCTTTAAAGAATTTCATCCTCAAAATTTAAGATCCTCAACAGTTGTATTTATTTATTACATTATTTTACCATCAAAATTAAATTAATCAAATCATATAATCATGAAGTAATTCATATTGTTATTTCACAAATTTTTCTAAATTCTATAAATATCATATTCCTGAAAATCCTCGAAATAAAAATCAAATTCCATTTTTATCACAATTTCCTCCAAAACTTTAAGTTAGTAATTAAATACTCAAAAATTTAATATCCGATCCTCTAATTTAAATCCAATCAATGCACATTTATAAAATTTGAAAACCTCATCCCAAAAATTTGAATTCAACTCTAATCCATTAGTGGTCTTATTCCTCGATTTCTTTTTCCACACAATACTCAACAATGTAATACTTACAAAGTCTTCAAATAAATCATTCAAAATATAAATTTTAAATTTATATCTTGCAGTCCAATAAATATAATGATAATCTTCTTAAATTACTCAAAAGTTTAATAAAAAATTCAATAATATCATAATCTTCATAAAAATCAATGATTTAACAAAATCGTCAATTCTGCCATATTGAATTCTCAACTCTTTATTTAATTTAATGCTTATCATCAAAATTTAAGGCACCTTGTCTCTCTCTATCAAGTCATAACCTCTTTATTAATCGTTACTACGATCAAACCCCCAACAATCAAGGTCTAAGAAAATTCTACCTACAGTCATACAACACGCAATATAGAGAAAATATTCATGGTTATGGTCACTTTGGTCATGATATTGTAGTCTCTGTCAGGGTGTACTACTAACTACATTTTAGCAAGAAAAATCACTGATGCAAGCTACGGTACTAAGGAATCAATCAATCAATAAAATAGACGAAAAAGGAACAGAAGGAAAGAACAGAACAGAACAGAACCTGCTAACACAATCATGGTTTAATGATGCATCCAAAGTTTGATACCCCTATCCTTCGGTTCCATTATTTCTACTACAAGCACACCCACTACTAACTCTCTTACCTACGTAATTATTTATACTATTTGTTCTTATCACTCAAGTGCACGCCAAGTGAAACACAACACACTAAGTATTGCTCCCTCTAATACAACTCTAGATGGACACCCAAGTCAGTTTACAATGCCATCTCAAGCATGCTTAAGCCAACAGATCCTTACACATGCACCTCATCCACTCATATACTGTTATACATTTTTACCCACCATAAAATTTAATCCTCAAAATAAAATCATCAAAATTTAACTTCTTGAACAATTTAAAATAAAATGCATATACTTTCCTCAAAAGTCAAATATTCAAATATTGAAATAAAATTTTAATCACTTCCAAAATTTTTTATAGCTTTGACTATGTTTATTGAATTGAATTTGAATCCTTAAAAATTTTAATAACATAAATCTCAACTCCTCAAAATTCTTAAAAATTGAAATTTATTTCCAATCTTCAAATTATAACATTAAATCCACATCTATCTAAGTATACATATATATACTCACAGTCTCTAACACTCAAGGTACACACAAATACGACAATTGTCTACAACCCTCAATTGTGTACTGAATATTATACTGCCCGAATTACTTGCACTATTATTTTTAATGATTTTTTATCCATATTAACTGTTACATCAATCTAATATTATCACACGAGGTACTTACTGTTACTAGCACGATTCTCAACTAATCCTTGATATAGAAACACTAGCACTATTGGTATGGTAACACTAGCTTCACATTAGATCACCTCACCACACTTATTAGAACTCACGATCATTTGTACTTTTTATAACACATGCTTCACTTCACTCTCAAAGGCAGGCATATAGTTCCATATCTCAATTGATGTAAACGTATTTTCTCTTAAACCTTTTACATACTAATTAGTGATACTATGTATCTTCCATTACCAATCTTGATATTTTTCTACCCATGGCACACTCATTAATATCTTTTATGGATATATATTTCTTTACTCTTGACACACCCAAGTAATCAACCATCAAATTGAATATCATGCTCCATTAATTTTTAATACCATTTCCTCGATACTTAATTATTTACATGGATCACCCAACTACATAAATTTATGACTATCCAGGACTGGCACTCTGACTCTGATACTTACTCTTGGAATCATCTGATACTCTTTACTCCTCCTTCTACCTATAGTACCAATATTTACTATAATGGCACCTATTATAGAACTATTGCTACAAGGCACTACGCTATGGGTTAACTCTAGATTGATTTCTACTGCTCACATGTTCAACTAAGAAACACTTACAAACTCATAAGTCACACTCAGTCAACACTAATATAAGACACATACATAATTGTAAGTCACCAATTATCACACTAACAAGGATCCTTAAAGAAATAAAGCTCAAAAAGGAACTGGACTAAGGACTGAAGGTATCTCTACTGCTAGCAAAGAAAATGATTGGAACAAAGTATTATAATAACAGAAGTGGATAAGTATTGAGATGATACTTTAAGAACCAATTTAAGATATAACCTGATAATCATACACGTCTGTCCAAAATTATGACACTCAGAATCCTCGCCACGCCAGTAAGCATAGCTGTGATAACGATAGGTTCCATAACTAAGGTATGCAACTCTATAATCATGTCATCTAGAATCCTCGCCACGCCAACCGGTATGGCTGCGAGAAACTCTAAATTCATAACTAAGATATGTACATCCGAAGTTAGGTTCCTACGTTTCTGCCATGACAGCTAATGTGGCTGCGATAAACTCTAGGCTCCATAACCAAAGTAGACGTTTTACCTTTCTCACAGTCCTCATCAACATATGTCATCAGACGATACCATAAATTTTAGTCTGTAAAGTTTATCTCGATATAAAATTAAACTCAACAACGACACCAAGAATTAAATTTAACAACTGATCAATAAGAATCAAGTTCAATAAGTGAGAACGGACGGAAACAAGGGAAAGATTTAAATTAGAAATTATAATAAGATTCTCAAGGGTCGTCCCAGGAATCTCTCAAGAAATTTGTGATTGACTATCCTCTCTCATCCTAGTATTCAATGTCCTATATCCTATCGCAGGCACGCAGTAGTACAACTAAGATGTCGCACTACAACGACATCACACAACTTGCGAAGTCTGACCTGCATGGGCCACCACTAAAAATGTGTCACAACTCGTACCCGGAATTTTGGCACGAGTACGTGGGTACGTCCAGTCTACGCCACAGCATCAGCGGTAGAACGCTGTCTAGGTCACAATACTCTATCTAATCAATCTCACACAAATATCCAACTCCATAAGGAGACACAGATATCACAATATAATATGGAATACTCAATCACAGAAACTAGAGCACGATAAGATCTCAAGGAAAATAATGAAATACAACACAAATCTAAACAACAGAATAGTCTAACCTGCAATCAATAACATCTATATCTCCAAGTATGCTGGAAACAAGTCCTCTAAGTCGCAGTCTGGAAAAAATATCTAGTCAGGATTGGAGCGAAGTACAAGCACTAACAGCAGTTCCATGTATATTGACAAAAACTATAATACAGTGTAAATAAATACAAGATGGATATAACTGCTAGAAATAAGCAATACTGGCGAGCATGAATATACTGGAAATAGAAATACTGGAGCATATGTCATCATCAATGGTGCAACTAGCAATGAACAGATATACATGTGCATACTAGAACAATAAACTGGAAAATAAGTGAATACTAGAACAGTAACTAGAACATAGAGAAATGCTAGATCAAGACTAGAGATACATGTATAGACTATCTAGCTATGTGTGTGAAATATCAGCATATCATGTGATCAGCTTGGGACTGATCATGCTTGTTACATATGATTAGCTATGATTTATGTAAGGTCAGGCTAACCATCCGGATAGCTATGATGTGAGCAATAGTCAGGCTAATCACATGTAACAGCTATGAGGCATGTAATGGTCAGGCTGTACCGACGTGAGGTGTGGGTGAGTTATGATTCATGTAAAGTTAGGTATGATCACATAAGCTACTAATATTTCCTCGTTCCCCAGCTAGCACGATGGATTCCAATCATGACTCCTCGTGACAGGTCTCGATGATGCCAACTCATGTATACAACAGTGTCAGAATCATGTACTCCATACAACTAGAATCATAGAGATAATCAACATAATAAAAACTGTCAGAGAATATACTCGCCTGTGGTCCTACTGCTGGCAATACCAATATCCTGTTTCCAAAGTCTTGTCTGAATAATCCAACAGTCCTCGGGGTAGTACGATCGAAGAGGGTGCTCGAGCTCTGGTGAGGGTGGTGATGATGACGACGATGATGATGGTAAGATGATGATGATGACGATGATGACGATGATGACGATGGTGACAACGATGAATGTGATGATGATGGAGAACAGGGATTAATAGGAGGAGGTCGACGGGCTGTTCAGGCGAGGAAAGGAGGTGCTCAGGTGGCTGGCTCAGGTCGGGGACCGGAGGAGATGGCGGAGGAAGACTGCTTGGGATGAAGCGGGTCGAGGTCTGGGCTGCTCCTGCTACTACTGTTCAGACAAGCTCGATCAAGTTCAGCGGGCTGTCGAGGGAGAACGGCGGTTTAGCATCGAGGGAAGAGGTGGGAGAGGCCGAGAATAATGGCCAGGTGGTGGTGGTGCTGTTAATGGTGGAGATGGTGGTTGTGGTCGATGGCTCAGGCGCTCAGGAAGGAGATGGATGGGGTGGTCGGCTGTGGTACAGTCGGGGAACTCGGGGACGACGGGAGATGAACGGTGGTGGTGGCTGCCATTCAGGAAAGGAGGTGGAGAGCAGGTCGTGGTGGTGAGGGGGCCTGCTCGCCGGGCTCCGACAGTTGCAGAGGCAGAGGATGGCGGCGGTTGAGGCGTGTTCAACCGTGGGGATCTGGCGTCTGCGGTCGAGGTAGAACTGTGAGCAGCGGCTTCAGGCGGTCGGGGTTGGCGGCTCCGGTCGAAGGGTGATCGGTACCGTTGAAGTTCAGGGAAGAGGGAAGAAGATATTGAACGAGGTAGAAGAGAACGGTGGGGAGGGTGAGGCTCCGGTCGGCGGGGGGTTGAAGGAGATGCACAGGAGATGGGGAGATGGTGATGTCGGCTGGGAGTTTAGGGTGAAGGGAGAAATAAGAAAAAGAAAAAATGATATATATATATACATGTGTAAAGGAGGGTTGATGTTGACCAAGAAAATTGGGCTTGGTCAACATCCTCCTTGGGATTGGGCTTGGCTTCTTGTGTAGGTATTGGAGGGCTAGGATTACATTGATTCACAAATGGAGGGCTATGGTTTGATGAAGGTTGGTGTTGAGTGTTTACACACTCCAAAATTATGGAAAAATTCACATAAAGGAGAAATGGGTTTCTTCATGTGTTGTGTCCAATGGTGTGTGGATATCTCAATGCACTTTTGCATAAAAGTTTCCAACAATTAGGAATTTACACAAAGAGGGGTTTTGGATTAATTTAATTAAAATTAATGTAAATGGTGTTCTAAAATAAATTAGAAGTACAAGGGATTAAAATTTGGTGGGACACAAATGTCATAGATGTAGAAGACTCAGAATAGAATATTATCATAATTGGGTTGCACAAAATGGGTCAAGATTGTGTCTCCAATTTCGATTGGAACGCACAAAGATACAAAGTTAAATTCATATCGAATTAAATATAGACGTTTGCGACGAATATTGTGCGACTAAAATGTAGCACAAGAGAGCATAATTATAAGTTACACAAAGGTCAAAAAAGAAGATAGGCATGTCTAGGACAAGGTTGTTAAATTTGTTGGAAGGCAAAAGCTAAGGTAGCGCTCCAAATATCGAAGCAACGATAAGATGCAATAATGAAATAAAATCACGATAATTAATTATAACCTTAATATTTAATTCTAAATAATTACTAATTAAATCAATAACCGTATACTTCGGTCAGGGGTTCATCTAGTGGGCTTCTAGGTCTAGTCTACTAACTCATGCACTAAGAACATTATAATATATATATAAATACACATATCATGCAATTAATTAAAATAAATACACACAATATTAATAATATATAAAAGTCAAAAATATCCTATTTTTAGAATGTAGTAGTGACAAGTTTACCCACTACATATGTTTATATTCAATTTATGATTGGCATACTTTTATGTATCTTGTTATGTCCCTCTGAGGACTTGGTCCCTTGCCAGTTTTGCAGCATAGACCATTTTGGAGCCTGCTTGGATTTACTGATGTGTGTTTCTTTATCTTGCGGGCATTGGAATCATATACTGTTATCATTTCTATCGCCGTTATAATTATCATTTTTTGTTACTTTTTTATGCTGTTATGGCCTAGTTTTATAGACACATATTTCTTTCTCGAGTCTATTCGAGCTTGTGTGTTACTGGGCGGCCGACTTTAGCACATGTAGCTCATCCTTGTATTTTATTTTATTATGGATTGAGATATAGTTATATTTACTGTATTATCTAGATAGTGACCATTATAGTACAACTTATGTGTATTCGAGTCGGACCAGAGTTAGGTCGAATGCGTAGCTGGCATGTTACGTATTCCTAGTCCTATGTATTGTGGGACTGAGATTTGACATATTTTTGTTGTGGCCCATGCAGGTCCTGATTAAATCATCTCGGTTTCATTACTGTACCGAGCGAGCCTGCACTAGGATATGTTTGTTAGGATCTCAATCCTAATATTTTTGAACCTTCTTTTGATTTCTAATTATCGCCTTTGAACCTCGAAAATCGTATTCGATGATACCCTTATTGAACTCTCTATCATTGATTCTTGTTCTTTCTTATTTTAAAAGAACAAACACTCGTGCTTGACCTTTTATATATTATTTTTTGGATAGAAACATGGTTGGTAGAAAAATTCATAGAAAATATTATGAGTATGATAAATGTCTATACTAAACAGACTACTAAAACGAGGGAATAGTTTGAAGTTATATATAAGGACTAGCCTTAGCAGAAAATTTGCCCTTATCAATAGATAATAGAACTACCATGACTTAAAACAGTTAGAGTTAGGTTATAAGCTTTACCATTGGTAAAGATTGGCCAGGATAGATATATAATTTCTATAATGACTGAGACCACTATGGATATGATTTGAGAGAATACCCAATTGAACCTTAGAATTAGCCGTAGCTTCTTAAATAAAAATAGGACCAACTTATGGAAGACTCTAGGAGATATGTTAGATATCCTTATTGTGTATAGTACAATTAGATAATCTTTGTATCAAGATTAGATCCAAACTCGTATAGAAATCTTATCATCTCATTGAGTTCGAAAATTTCTACTCAAGGAGATAACCATGACACCATGCTTATGTAATAGGGTAATAGCCTAGCCAGAGGATTCTTGTGAGGAAGATAGGTATTATATAGCAAAGACTAGACGAACAACAGTATAGAGAGATAGACAATAGAATGGGGTAAGTTATACAAGAATGGGTAGACATTCCAATTGAAGATTAGACGAGTATTGAAATAACCAATCCCAATCGTGATTTGAAAAGTGTCCTTAGCAAATAGTATGCCATGAGTGATAGACCTAAGTACTTGCTTAGTTTATCCTTGACCCCTACCTACTAAGTTAGGAATATGCGAGGTAGACGAAGTTGTAAGGATCGTATACTGCTTACATGTAGCTGGAAGTAGGATGTTAATAGTATGAGTCAGGTTATATAGAATATAACTTATATGAATATAGTATTGAGTTTAAAGATTAGTTGTATTACTCCCTTGACTATATTCCTATCTTTTCTATCAATAAATTCTTATCTTGTTTTGCATATATAGCCTCATGCTTTTGCAATACGATCCTTCTAATTATAACAATTGAGTAGATCCTCCTTTCCTTCCTGGTCGTGCCCTAGTAGCAAATCAATCTTTTGGTTAGTACCCTTTTCATGGTGTTAATATCCATCTCACCGTAAGTATCAGTTCTTTTCTATTTCTAATTTCCTATGTCATGCCCCGATTACGTGGAATCGATAGTCGTCCCCCAGGCGTGACGTTGTATGTGCCTAGGTTGCGCATCGCACAAGGCCAAGGTATTTTTGCATAATAAGCACATATTCAGAGTACGTAGATAATTGAAACACAAAGTTGAAACATGGAAAATTTCTCTTTATTGATAATGAATATCTTTTACAAACTCTTGAACGAGTCGGACAGTTGCCATGCGGACTTACAAAAGTTGACACAAAATGAGATAGTTGTCCTGTACATTACATCCTTTACTAAAACTTCAAAATATTAAGACCTCCAAGCGGGACAATCGCTTTTCCTCTGAGCTGCATGAGTTATGTCTACTAGCTCCTGGGTCTTCAAAATGGTTCAACTAAGGCACGATCTAGGCCTGCCGGTTGGTGGACTGGAACGAGAAGTAGCTTTAGCTCCTTGCAGGATCTCCTTGGTGCGAAAAACCTGTTTCAACGAGGGTCAGTACATCGAAATGCACTAGTGAAGGCAAGCTACCCCAACTATACCAATCAACACATTGTTTATATGAAGCATACAAGTTATTTGTAATCTTTCTATCTTGCCTTAGTTTATTTTACAAGCAAGCAATAGATATAATTTTTTTTGAAATAAACTTGCCACCGTTCGGTGTCTTTTACCTGTCCGTTTGGACCACCTGCACAATACTTACCATGTCATTCCCTGCCATGAAGACACAAGCTAGCTTGCACAGGTTTAAATATACGAGGGGATCATTGGCAAGGTGCCATAAAGGATGAGTTATAGTCTTGGACGAGAATGTTATGCAACAAAGAATCATGAGTAGCTACAAAACATCCCATCCAGATAATGAGACTATCGTGAAGTTTCGTCCGGATCAGATTAGTACCAGTGCCCCAGCGACCGTCCGCAGGAACCATTGACCTTGTGCACAAGTTGTCCGTAATCAACGACGTTCATACTAAGTTATCAATTGATGCAGTTTGAGGCAATATGAACACGAGACAAATGATATGGCATGATTTATTTCTTTTGCATAGTCTCCCTGATCAGTTCATTGCATAGTAAGGCATGTTCTATACATAGCATAATTTATAGAAGAAGTATGCATTCTAATTAAAATTGAAGCATAAGAAGAACATTATAAATGAACTAGCATGCAATAGGGTAACCGTTCACAAGTTTGATTGACAAGCACAATTTATCCAAGTCTATTCCTTTTTATCTTGACATCTTTAAGTTATTTTGGTATCGTTTGATCGGGGGAAGCAAGAATACAAGATTTTAGATGTGAAGACTTGGAAGAAGGGTCAACTGAATCGAATATAGCCACTTATAAGTTGGTTGGTGAAAGGAAAGAAAAGAGGTACTTCAGGACTCCGCTCGCACGTCGTCTACTACATGATCACCTACATTGCCACGAACAGCTGATCAATACCACTTTTACTCTTTCCAAGCTCAGAATTAAAGTACAGTTCAACGAAAAATAATAATAAAATCCATCGAAACCATTCAAGAAAACACAAACAAATCCGAAAACTAACTCAAAGCGCAAAAGCAACAAGGCGACAGCAAAAACTAGGCAAGAAAACTTACAACAGAGATGTCCCTCTTGACTCTGCCGCTTAGTCTATCCTCGGGGCACGGTCCACTGAATATGAGAATCAATTCCGAAGAAGAAAATCCATAACGAGGATAAGATCTTGTTTCAATCTATCCTGATCGAACGACACCGACTTGTATTTCTTAGCCGCGCACCCCAAATAAGGGGAACGGGACACCATATCCTAACCAACTAATTGAAAGTTTCATCCATGAAACTTAGGAATAGAACCTAACACTATGAAACAATGAAGGAAACCTTTCCCTCACCTCAGATTCAAGCTCCCAAGTCGATTCTTCGACCGAATGATTTTGCCAAAGCATGCGCACGAGAAAAATCAAATGACTTCGAAGCAGCTTCTCTTTGCGATCTAAGATCCGCACATGATGTTCAACATAAGTCAAGTCTGCCCTTAGGTCCAGTTAATCAAGACCACCACATGACTCGGGTCGTACACGTACTTCCTAAGTTGTGAAACATGGAAGATATCGTGCACTTCAGATAGTGACGGTGGTAGGACAATCTGATATGCGACTGAGATGACTCGCTTTAGTATATCGAACGGACCGACGAATCTTGGACTTAGCTTCCCTTTTGCTCCAAATCTGGTAACTCCTCGCATGGGCGAGACTTTATGAAATACTCGATCGCCTTCTACGAACTCAAGAGGTCGTCGATGCGTGTTTGAGTAGCTTTTCTGACGACTCTGTGCTACCTTCAGCCGTTCACGGATCAAACAGATCTTCTGGATGGTTTGCTCTACGAGTTCTGGGCCAAGAATTTTCCGTTCACCAACTTCATCCCAACAGATTATGAATTTGCACTTTTGCCCATACAATGCCTCATACGGTGCCATCTGAATGCTGGATTGATAGCTATTATTGTATACAAATTTGGCTAACTGTAGATGCATGTCCCAACTAGTCTTCAAGTCCAAGGTGCAGAGTCGTAGCATGTCTTCAAGTATTTGGTTGACCCATTTTGTTTGGACGTTTGTCTGAGGATGGTAGGCGAAGATGAACTTCAACTTCGTCCCTATTGCTGACTGAAGGATTTTCCAGAAGTGCGACAAGAATCGACCATCTCTATTGGAGACAATAGATATGGGCACGTCGTGGAGTAGAACGATCTCATTGAGGTAGATCTGGGCCAGGCGGTCGGCACTCGAAGTACTTTTGATAGGCAAAAAGTGGGATGACTTGGTGAGTCAATCGACGATGACCCAGGAGGCATCATTCTCCCGTTGCATCTTCGACAAACCAATAATGAAATCCATTGTTACATGTTCCCATTTCCACTCCGGTATAGCTAGGTTCTGCATCACTCCTCCCAGCTTCTGGTGCTCGGCCTTTACCCTCTGATAAGCCATGCATTGCGACACAAACAACGTCACATCTCTTTTTATGCCGTGCCACCAAAATATCGTATGAATATCTCCATACATCTTTGTGCTACCCGAATGTGAAGTGTAACTCGCATAGTGGGCTTTGGTGAGTATCTCTTTTCTGAGGGTTGCATCGTTAGGAACGCACAATCTTTCCTTCACTCGCATCATCTCGTCCGTGCCTACCGCAAAGTCGGTTGCCTTCCCTGTTGAGATAAGATCTTGCATCTTTTGCAGGAATAGGTCATCCTTCTGAGCGGACTTAACTTTTTCTAACAAGTCAGGTTCGAGGCGCAGCTGAGCCACTTGCGCCCCCTTTTTGTATCTGATTTTAAGTGTAATGCCCAAACCTTCAAGATCCCGACACAGCTTGTCATAGATAGCCAAGCTCGCAACGAATACTCAACTCAGCGCATCAGCTACAATATTACCCTTTCCCGGTGTGTATCTGATCATCAAATCAAAGTCGCTAATGTAGCGCCCCGTTCTCCCGGTACGGAGAGCGCGGCTAAGAAACACAAACGGTATCGTTCGATCGGGATAGATTGAAACAAGAACTCGTCCTCGTTATAGATTTGTTTCTTCGGAATCGATTCCCACATTCAGTGGACCGTGCCCCCGGGATCGACTTAGCGGCAGAGTCAGGAGGGACCTCTCCGCTGCTATCTTTTATTGCCTCGGTTTTCGATGTCGCTTGTTGCTTTCGTGCTTTGAGTGGGTTTTGGGATTTGCTTGTTTTCCTTGAACGGTTTCGATGGTTTACATTGTTTTCATTTATTGACTTGCACTTCTATTTCGAGATTGGAAAGAGAGGAAGAAGTATTAATCGAGCTATTCGTGTGCAGGTGAACGAGCAGTAGGCGGCTTACGAGCGGAGTCGTGAAGCGCCTCTTTCCTTCTCCCTTCCAACAATCCAAGTGAGTGGCTACCATCCCGATTAGCTAGCCCTGCTTCCAAGCTTCACACCAAAACTCTTGGATTCTTGTTGCCCCGATCAAACGATACCAAGTTATAATAAAAGATACCAAGATAAAAGAGAATAGACTTGGTAATACTGCTTGTCAATCAAACTTGTGAACGATTACTTGAATGCATGCTTGTTCGTTTGGAATGTTCACTATATCCTTCAAGTTTAGTTAGAATGCATATCTTTTATGAATATTGTTATGCATATGGAACACACTTTTCTTTTCCATAGATGGATCTTATAGACTATGCAAAGACTGTTGTGTATGAAACTTATATCGTACTAGAATTTAACTTGAAACGTGCATGGATTGATGGAAAACTTAATGAACGCTTCGATCACGGATAACTTGTGCACAAGGTTTTGGAGGTTTCACGGACGGTCGCCAGGGCGCTGGGACCGATCCGATCCGGACGGAACATATGTATTAGTCAATTGGAATTGAGAAAGTAAACGGCATGTGGCGGAGCTCGCAACCTGCGTCGCATATCATTTTCTATCCCGTGACTATAACTCGTCCCTTTGTGGCATCAAGCCAGTGATCTAAATTGTATATTTAAACCTGTTGCATACTAACTTGTGTCTTCGTGGCTGGGAAGGCATGGTAAGTATTGTGCAGGTAATTCAGACGGGCAGGTAAAATCCACCGAACGGTGGCACGTTTATTTTCAGTAAATTCTATATGCTGCTTACTTGTAAATGAACTAAGGCAAGATAGAAACCCACAAATATGCATGCTTCATTAAAACAACGTGTTGATTGGTATAGTTCGGCTAGCTCGCCTTCACCAGCATGTTTCGATATGCTGACCCTCGTTGAAATAGGTTCTCCGCACTAAGGCGAACCGAGCGAGGAGCCGAAGTCGTCTTCCCGATCCAGTCCAGCTGTTGGCGCATTTTCACCGCGCCCCTTGAAGCATTTTGAAGCCAGAAGCTGCAACTCTTCATACACAAATGCAGCTCCGTGGCAAAGCCGTCCTCCAGCCTGGAGGTCTATACATTTTGAATTTATAAAGGGATGTAATGTACAGGACTGCTATCTCATTTTGAGTCAACACTTTTGTAAGCCGTTCGGCATATTAGCTGACTCGTTCAGGAGTTTGTAATAGATGTTCATTATCAATAAAGAGAACTTTTCCATGTTTCAAATCTGTGTTTCAATTTATCTGCGTACTCTGAATATGTGCTTGCTATGCAAATCTTTAAAGCCTTGTACGGGCGCAACCCCAGGCCCGCACGGCGGTCATGATTCGGGGGACGCCTCAACGATTCTACGGAATCGGGTCGTGATATAGTGGTATCAGAGCACAGATTCAAGTTCCTTAGACTTCGTGCTGGAAAAGTTCCTTTAACGATCAAATTCCTGTGCGAACTCTTGAACTCGCTAGGCCAAAATGAGATACGTTAATGCAATAAGTCCATAATACATTATGATTCTAATGTAATTTACCTTCTTTTGAAGGAATGGTACCACGCAATCTGTAGCGCAACCACCGAACGAAACACAGGAAAGTAGTTCGGGCACTTCGGGAAGCCCTCAGAGCCAGCGCGACATATCTCAAGTCGATCCGCTTGAGCGGGTAATACAAATCTTAGAATCACAACGACAAAGAGATGATGCTCGCCAAGCCAAGTTCGAAAGCAATTTAGAGACCCGATTCTCAGTCCAACAGAAGCAGGTAGATACCCTGCAACAGATCGTTCAGACTTTGGCTGCCAACCATTCCGCCGCAACAGCAACGACTCCGGTGGAACAGCCCGTGCTTGAAGTGGAGACGCCTCAAATCCCAAGGCCGAGGGACGTGACTGCCTTCAACTTGGGCCATTTCAAGAAAGTCTGCAACACCCCATTCAACGTTACTGAGGACCCAGTGGTAGCTCTAGATTGGCTAACCGAGCTTGAAGATCACTTCGCTCTCTTAGAGGTCCCCGAAGAGAAGCGCGTCGCCTGCGCGCAACTTCAGCTCTGCCTCAACGAGCACGATTGGTGGAACGTGCATCGACGATCTCTCCAATTTGATCAAGGAGAGGAGGCGATCTCGTGGACGACCTTTCGTGCCGCATTCAAAGAGGAGTTTATACCCCCTCCAGTACAATGTCAAATAGAAAATGATTTCGTGCAACTGAGGCAGGGCAGTATGACTGTGAAGCAGTACTCCGTCGAATTCAATCGACTCTCCAAATTCGCTAGGGCCTATTTACCTGATGCAGCGAGTCGAGCCAGAAGGTTTGAAGGTGGACTACGCCCTGCCATCCATTCGCATATGGTCAATAATCAGTATGGGACAATGCGTGAAGTCATGAATCACGCCCTATCTTTCGAACCACAATATCCTCATGTTGCTGCCGGCGTTGTGCATACATCCAGTCACAAACGCCAAAGCAACGACGGAGGGAACAATGCTGCAAAGCGTCGAAACGACGGTGGTCAGCATAAAGGGAACCAGGAAAAAGGACTATGCTTCTATTGTAAGAAGCCGGGGCACTCCGCAAATAACTACCATATTAGAAAGGGTCTGTGCTTCAACTGTCGCGGTCCAGGCCACATATTTCGAGATTGTCCCCACCCTTCTAAAATCCTGACTCAACGTAATGTTCCTTAGAGGTAGGCTCTATTCCTAAGTTTCAGGATAAAACTTCCAATTGGTTGGGTAGGATGTAGTGCCCCGTTCTCCCGGTGCGGAGAGCGCGACTAAGAAACACAAACGGTATCGTTCGATCGGGATAGATTGAAACAAGAACTCGTCCTCGTTATGGATTTGTTTCTTCGGAATCGATTCCCACATTCAGTGGACCGTGCCCCCGGGATCGACTTATCGGCAGAGTCAGGAGGGACCTCTCCGCTGCTATCTTTTATTGCCTCGGTTTTCGATGTCGCTTGTTGCTTTCGTGCTTTGAGTGGGTTTTGGGATTTGCTTGTTTTCCTTGAACGGTTTCGATGGTTTTCATTGTTTTTGTTCATTGACTTGTACTTCTATTTCGAGATTGGAATGAGAGGAAGAAGTATTAATCGAGTTGTTCGTGTGTAGGTGAACGAGCAGTAGGCGGCTTGCGAGCGGAGTCTTGAAGCGCCTCTTTCCTTCTCCCTTCCAATAATCCAAGTGAGTGGCTACTATCCCGATTAGCTAGCCCTGCTTCCAAGCTTCACACCAAAACTCTTGGATTCTTGTTGCCCCGATCAAACGATACCAAGTAATAATAAAAGATACCAAGATAAAAGAGAATAGACTTGGTAATACTGCTTGTCAACCAAACTTGTGAACGATTACTTGAATGCATGCTTGTTCGTTTGGAATGTTCACTATATCCTTCAAGTTTAGTTAGAATGCATATCTTCTATGAATATTGTTATGCATATGGAACATACTTTTCTTTACCATAGATGGATCTTATAGACTATGCAAAGACTGTTGTGTATGGAACTTGTATCGTGCTAGAATTTAACTTGAAACGTGCATGGATTGATGGAAAACTTAACGAACGCTTCGATCACGGACAACTTGTGCACAAAGTTTTGGAGGTTTCGCGGACGGTCGCCAGGGCGCTGGGACCGATCCGATCCGGACGGAACATATGGATTAGTCAATTAGAATTGAGGAAGTAAACGGCATGTGGCGGGGCTCGCAACCTGCGTCGCATATTATTTTCTATCCTGTGACTATAACTCATCCCTTTGTGGCATCAAGCCAGTGATCTAAATTGTATATTTAAACCTGTTGCATACTAACTTGTGTCTTCGTGGCAGGGAAGGCATGGTAAGTATTGTGCAGGTAATTCAGACGGGCAGGTAAAATCCACCGAACGGTGGCACGTTCATTTTCAGTAAATTCTATATGCTGCTTACTTATAAATGAACTAAGGCAAGATAGAAACCCACAAATATGCATGCTTCATTAAAACAACGTGTTGATTGGTATAGTTCGGCTAGCTCGCCTTCACCAGCATGTTTCGATATGCTGACCCTCGTTGAAACAGGTTCTCCGCACTAAGGCGAACCGAGCAAGGAGCCGAAGTTGTCTTCCCGATCCAGTCCAGGTGTTGGCGCATTTTTACCGCGTCCCTTGAAGCATTTTGAAGCCAGAAGCTGCAACTCTTTATACACAAATGCAGCTCCGTGGCAAAGCTGTCCTCCAGCCTGGAGGTCTATACATTTTGAAGTTATAAAGGGATGTAATGTACAGGACTGCTATCTCATTTTGAGTCAACACTTTTGTAAGTCGTTCGGCATATTAGCTGACTCGTTCAGGAGTTTGTAATAGATGTTCATTATCAATAAAGAGAACTTTTCCATGTTTCAAATCTGTGTTTCAATTTATCTGCGTACTCTGAATATGTGCTTGCTATGCAAATCTTTAAAGCCTTGTGCGGGCGCAACCCCAGGCCCGCACGGCGGTCACGATTCGGGGGACGCCTCAACGATTCTACGAAATCGGGTCGTGACAGCTAAGGAGTTCAAGCCAACGTCGTTGACGAAGGTTCAACTCCTTTTGTGTATAGAGATATTTTAGACTTTTATTGTCACTATGACTTGATTCTCCAGATACTTGTCTAATCGTACCTTATTCAACCCTGTGACCATACTCCCTAGACTTATCATAAATTTCTCTTGTCATGGTTTGTAGATTCCTTCTTTCGTGATTTCCTCGATTCTTTCCTTCGTCATCAATGCCATGCGATGATCGAAGCCTCTGTACCACCTTGCCCTAGTTATACCCGACCAAGTCCTTTCTTCTGTTTTGTTGAAGACATGAACTATATACGCAATATTATTTTGGTAGCAATTTTCCTTATAGAGTTGTTGACCAATAGCAACTAGATATCATCTAGGTTCCCTTAGAGAATCTTTGATTATAGCCAGTAAACCCTAGAATTCTTGTATCCTTATTATGAAATCGGCCCTTCCAGAAATCTTATTGCACGACCATGACTTTAGTTTTCATACCTACTTAAGTTGGGTAGTGCCTTGAACTAAGTGAACTATAGCTCTTAGTAGGTGACGTCTACTAGGATCAAATTAGTAACAACGTTCTATCTCTTAGATGTCCCATACGATTAGTCGTATTTGACCTCCTTCTGAGATTAATGCTCATATCCCTTATATCATGCTTTAATTTTTGAGGACTCTATTATAGAGCTTTCCTTACTCACTTGAGGACTATGGTATGAACTTACGTACTGAGGTTTCATAAACGTGTCATTTCTAATTCCAGCATTCCATCTTCTTCCGTCAATCTTAACTTAGAGAAAGAAATTCTTATAAGTTTAGTAGAGGGTAAGCCCTTGGTTTTAGTATAGGGTTGTTTTGAAAATTTAGGGTAAACTTGAATTTATTTGATAGTAATTAGATTTAATCTCAAACGGATTAAATTACTTCTGTAATCTTATAACCTTGATACCCTTTGTCGTGGCTCGGATATTTAGAGCACAATAATATTCCTTCATTTCCTACAACTTTCACCCTTCTGATCTAGACTAGCCACTCTACACCCATAATGACTATCACTCACAAACTGGCCTTCCCATGTTTCGTGTTAGATGTACAATATTCGCGATGCATTTGTGCAAACAAATGACACCTAGATATCCTTTTCCGTTGCGGACAATTTTAATACGCTACACTGACTCAATTCTTCCGATAACTTTGACATTCATGAGCCTAACTGGACCTACTTCACTTATGACCTAGTTGTTACAGCCAAATATACAGCCCCATTCTCCTAATAGACCCCGCAACATTTATGGCATATCTCCTTTTAAGAACCTATACTTAAATTGCAATTTCGTTGTAATTAAATTAAATTGTGCATCAGCAACCCAATTATCCTAACTACTAATATATCCATAGCCCACTCGAGCCAAACTACGTCTATGACTCTTGTGTTGCATTAAATTGATCCCCCTTGTACTCTTTACACAATACTAATCACCTTGATGAATTATATTACCTTTGACACTTATTGATTGAACTGTTCATTGACCTCCATAATATCTAAGGAAGTGTTCCTCGATAGCATCTCACCCTACTTGTATTTGGCTAAGACATTTTATATTGCCTTATGAACTCATGCCCTAATTAGGAGAAATAAGAACTAGCAAACTTCCTTTATAGATTTATTGACTCAATGACACTATGGTAGTACCTAGATTTCCTTTGTTAGTCTGTAATGATGAACACAAAAGCCTCATCATCTTGTATCCTTTCTTGAAGTTAGACCTTCTATAACCCTCATAAATATGATCATGACCAGAATTTCTGCTACCAACTTAATTTCTATAAGTTGGGTAGTGTCTTGAACTAAGTATCACCTTGCTCTTGGAATGCGATGTCAAACTAGGATCCTATTGGTAATTATATCCCCCATCTTTCAAGAATCAGTGTACGATCTGCCGTACTTAATTATTTTTACCAGTTTGCGTTCCTTATCTTTGGATCGTGCCTTATCTTTAATATCGAGAAACCCGATACGACGAGTGGTATTCAACTTTCTTCCGAAATAAATTCTCTTATTCTTTTCCACCATGCTTATTTTTTTAAATTTCGAGGAAAGAATTTTTATAAGTTGGGTAGATTGTAAACCATCTAATTTTAAATTTGCAATTTTTAAGTATTTTTTTATTTAACTGTTTAATTTCTTTAGATTATTATTTTGGTTAATTTTAAAATAAATCTTTTAGAATTATTTCACAAAACTATTTTTTCTTATTTAAAATCTTAGAATTTATTTTGTGTGCAAATATTTATTTTTTTGAATTTTATAATCTCATATATATATATATATATATATATATATATATGTTTTTAAGTAAAGAAAAGAAAAGAAAAGAAATATCAAAACCCTAACCTAAACTATTCTACCCGATCCCCAGTATCGACCCCCCTTATATATATATATATATATATATATATATATAAAGCAAATCCTAGCTAACCCAAACCCCGACATCCGAGTACCTTGACCCTCGCCCCTTACCTGCGACCCCCTGGTCGGACCTCCACCACTGTCGCCATCGGCCGACGTAGCGTTACACACAGCCGGCGAGAATAGCACCGGCACAGGCGATCAACAGGCCGCCCAACCACCCTACTTCGCGGTATGAGATCTCTCTCCTCATTCCATATTTTTCTGATTTGTTTCTTCGTATGCGTTCACAACATGAACCCCTATCAACGCCTTCAAGTAGAATATTTTTGGACTGGGTAGATTGAGAGAAAAATCTATCTAAAGTTGGAGAAAAATATGTTTCAAAATAGTCCTGAAAACTGTCCCAAACTCCCATGTTCATAGCCTATTTTCTTTTAATCTAGTTACTAGTTTAGAAATCTAATTAAGTAGAGTTTTAAACAATATAACCAAGTTTAAAATACTTTTTCTAGTTTGTTTATTTTTATTTGCATCTAATATTGGTAAAATCAAGTTCCATAATCAAGAAAAACTTATTTTCAAAAACCCCAAATTTCTCGATACGGGATACGTTCTGCCAAACGAGGCGACTTTGTCGCGTGCGGATTGCAACGCAAGGTGCATATCGTAAAAGCGGACCTGTGGGCTTTTGCGAAACTTGATTTGGACGTACGTGCACGCCAGAATCAACGAGTATCCGTCGAAAAATCCTGTATCGATCTTTTTCGAATTTGTGTAATTACTTCCTGTTTGCTTATCGTTTCGTAATAAAACTTGAGCCATTAGATTTGCAGCGTTACACTGGTCTTGTGACCTAAGTTTGGTTCGATTCTGAGAGCGTTGACGAAATACTGTTTCGCGGGCCCCATGCTTCTACTTGACGGGCAATTTTGTGATCGGCTCACCGGAATCCAATTCTGGATATTCTGTTGAGTTCTTATCATCGTTCTGGACCCGTAGACACTATGTTTGCTAAATTTGGAGAACTATGCCTCAGACACATTATTCGGTGTGAAGTGGGCTACGCGTGGACCCCGCTTTAACCCAAAACTGCCATTTTAGTCCCTATGTCCAAATTGGACTTATGGGTAGTCAATCCTAGATATTTTTTATATTATGGAAAAGTTGGTGATATTTGTTTTAGCATTTGGAGACGTTCGTACGAATTTTACCTTTTTGGGAGCAGTTGACGTATCGAGTTTGCCACCTGAACTTTACCATACCATCATCCTGAATCTAGGCAAGTATACCTTCCATGATGACTATTTATTTATATTTTATACAGCATGTTGCATTTATGTTACCTATTTATTTAGTTATTTTCTATAAAAATTGTGCATCCAAGATAGACTTGGGTGCAATGACGGATTTCGTCGTCTGTACTTTGCTTACCATGCATATTGACCTAGAGTTATGTGACCACCCTATAATTGCGAGGTATTCTCATATCTCCTAGACCTTAACACATACTTTGTTGGATGCGTGAAACGCGTGAGAGGGCACGTATTGCCGTATTCGACTGATCATTAGTACGAGCGGGCGTGTATCGGCTTAGTTCATATTTAGTGTCTAGGTGCATTCATTCGACTTAGTTGTGAGGAATTGGACGTGTCGTGACAGGGATACCATTTTGGACAGTCGTTAGGTGGGGAGGATATACATGAGTCGTTTGGGCTACTTTACACTTTTTGTACGCTCCACTGGAGACGCGGGGTTTATGATCCTATATTACTTGGCAGCCTTTGACATCCGTGACGTTATGCACGAGGTCCCTGATTCTTCGAGAGAATTACGCCAATCCCATTATTTTAGCCAGACAACCCATTCATGCTACGGTTATCCTTAATTGGATTCACGTAACTTGGTTAGTTTACCTAGTACATATGTTTACATTTAGTTTATGATTGGCATGCTTTTATGTATCTTATTACGTCCCTTTAAGGACCTGGTCTTTGCCACTTTTGCAGCATAGACCATTTTAGAGCCTGCTTGGAGTTGCTGATGTGTGTTGCTTTATCATGCGGCATTGGACTTATGAACTATTATCATTTCTATCGCCATTATGTTTATCATTTCTCGTTACTTATTTCTGTTGTTATTGCCTACTTTTATAGACTCATATTTCTTTCTCGAGTTTATTCGAGCTTGTGTGTTATTGGGAGGCCGACTTTAGCACATATATCTTATCCTTGTATTTTGTTTCATTGTGGATTGAGATATAGTTATATTTATTGTATTATCTTGATAGTGACCATTATAGTACAATTTATACGTATTCGAGTCGGACCGGAGTCTGGTCGAATGCGTAGCTGGCATGTTACGTATTTCTAGTCCTACGTATTTTAGGACTGGGACATGATACCATGCTAGTCACTTTAGTACACATGGAGTTGATGGTATGCATAATGGGTGTTACATTCAGGTAAGCTTTAGTTGCAGGGGGTTCTGCTGATGTGCAGTGATGCTTCACAACAACCCCATCTACCTACTGCCATTTTTTGGTACTTGGCACTTCTGCCAAATGCAGTCTACACACACACAAGATAATTCACTTACTGATACACACAAATTCACACACCCACATCTATGAACATCTACACTAACACACCCAATATAATATTAGCACTAATCTTCTTGACAGACACACACACACACACACACACACACACACACACACACATATTTACACACACAACACTCAACCTCATGTACCAACACCAATGCCAATTGATACCAAAACCATACATGTCACCCACTCCAATCCATGATACATCAAGTATACCCATCCACCATATAAAACACCAATTTATAAATGTAGAATTAACATAAAATCTATAGAATAAGTAAATTTATACAATAAATAGAGAATTGACACAAAGAGGCACTAAAATACACAAATCACCAAATCTGGCCATACGTATTATGGCGCATCATGACACAAACTCTAAGTACCCAATTGTGGACACTGGGACACAAGCACAAACCAAATTAGATACCAAATTTCCCTTAGGAACAACACACAAACACTTGGTGGACACAAATTTATAATTCCACCAAATTGCCTAGAAAAATACATAGATCTACTAGGAAAATGCTCTCTACCACCTAATTCACCATCTATGAGGTTGGATGTAACTATTGGTAGGTTCCTATGGGTTCAATTTATATTTCTAATATAAAAATTGGTTAGAAAAAGGAAATTTACCTATTGGGAGTTGTGTCCCAATGAAACTCTTTTAAATTGGACACAATGAGGATAAAATGGACACGATCCTCCTAGCTTGGCTCCTCTCCAATGCTCTTCCTTATGCTCCAATGCTCTAGGCCTTCATGGGAAGGGAAATGAGTGGAAATTGAGTGGTTGGGAGTGAAAATTGGTTGGAATTGGGTATGGCTTGGGAACGAAGAAGCTTGGGGAAGAAGAAGAATAAATTGGGTGGGAAAATGAAATGGAAACTCTTCCAATAGGGCCGGCCACTACATGGGGTAGTTAAGGGTTGATTTAATTACAAGTTTGCCCCTCCACTCTCTAATTTGATTTCTAGATAGTATTAATGAAATCTTTTGGTTATAGAGGGAAACTAATTAGTTATTGATGGTATCTAACTAATTAAAATAGAATATTCTCTATGACAAATGTATACTAATTAATTCTAAACTAACCATTTAATTAAATATAACTATATGCGTAACAACCAAAAGTAAAATGACAAAAATCCTCTTAGTCATAATTTTATGTGGTTACACTTCACTGAGGATTTTATGTGGATCTAGTGCCCATGGCATACCAAAGTTATGGTACAAATTGTAATTAGAATGTTTGATGTGGACCTATTAACCATGGCATACCTGAAGCTTGGTACGATTGATAGATTTACAAGCTATTACAAAGATATCTATCAGAGATAATTTGGACATGGTAGATTTGAAAGCTTTAAGTATAGAATTTGTTGTTAAGAGGTAATATGAACATGACAACAACAAAAATTTGGCTAGACTTGCTCATAGGTATAACTAGAAATGACAAGTAAGGCCTAAAAGAAAATATTCTGGGGATTAGAAGGGAATCGTTCAGAGGTATTGCTGGACATGACTGTAAATAACTAAACTATTAACTCACTAGGGAAGTACTGATTTGAACCGTTCAGAGGTATAGTTAGACGTGAATTTTCGAAGTGAAACTATTGACCCACTTGGGTTAATGACAAAGTTTTAAGCATAGTAGGGATTGTCATAAGCATGACACGAAACTTGAAATCTTGTACTGAAGATCTTGGATTGAACCTTTCGATTAACTAAATTTTTTTATTACACTGCTAGGGATTTTGTGTAGACTTATTGTTCATGTCATACTAGCAATATGGTAATAGACAGTAAATCAAATTGCAGATTACCTCCTACCCTGCTAGAGATGAGAAGTTCTCTTTAGGTCCCCTTGGACCTAAAGAAAGCACCGATTTTAGTGTAGGTTTATTTTTTTATCTCAATGAGAGCGTTTCAAAGGATATGAAGATAATTTTACTGAGGAATTTTTGTGGATCTACTATCCAAAACATACCTAGAAATGGGTACAGATAATAGCTCGAAGCCTTGAGCATAGGTTCCCATTTAAGTAGGGAATGGATTAGTATTAATTTGACAACATATATCACTAAGCTTACTTGGTGGACATAAATAAACTATCAGAGGCTTGAAGAACATGATAGTCGAAAGTCTACCAAGGATTGATCATCAAATATAATCTTTAACTTGATGAGTTTAACGACTTTGTTGGAAAAGTCAGTAACATTACCAGGGATCACATGCTTATCGCAAAGCAAGTAGGCTTAACATAACAGACATCTCCGTCAGAGGCAATATCAGCCAAGGAGTTTGATGATTACTCCATGGGGATAAAAGAGGGACATTGCTTATCACTTATAAGATTGTCTTTGACTAGCGATGACTAGGCTAAATAATACAACATCATAATGATTTAGATCTAAAACGAAACATGACTTTTAATTATGAACTTAACAACCCCTCGTTCTTCACTGAACGAAGAGGCTAAAGATTGATAATCAAAGTCCT
Source organism: Iris macrosiphon (assembly GCA_036927795.1). NCBI lineage: Eukaryota > Viridiplantae > Streptophyta > Magnoliopsida > Asparagales > Iridaceae > Iris > Iris macrosiphon. The sequence continues at coordinate 53,835,606 of JAYESA010000017.1, read as the reverse complement.
TCTTCATCGGTGATGGCACTGTTGTCCTCCTCTAAGTTTGAATATGTTTCATCACTACTAGAAAAAGCGGTCTTAGCGACGTATTTTAGCGATGTCAAAAGAAACATCGCTAATAATATATAAATTAGCGACTCCTTATTAAAACGTCGCTAGACGTCGCTAAATGGTGACATTTAGCCACGTTTAGCGACTTTTATTAAGATTTTAAAAGATAAGTCGCTATAAGTTCAGTTTAGGTCGCTAAACGTTGCTAATATGTCTAATTTAGCGACGTTTAGCGACGTATATAGCGACCTTAATATTAAAAATATTTAGCAACGTGTTTAGCGACGCATTGACGTCGCTAAAATTTAAATTAGCGACGTTTTTCTTGGACGTCGCTAAACGTCGCTAAAATTTGGTTAATTAGGGATCGGTTTCATTTTTCCCCATCTGCTGAAATTTCGAAAAGGAAAAAAATTCCCCCCCCCGCGCTCCGTCGACCCGCTCTCCACCGCGACTACTCCGGTAAACCCTACTCTCTCTCTCTCTCTCTCTCTCTCACACAGGACACATGTGACATTGACACAAACATGACACACACAGAGATACTGACACAGACACAGACACGGCACACACATACACTGACACAGACACTGATCAGGACCTAGGGTTAGGGTTAGGGTTAGGTTTGTTGACATGGGGTTAGGGTTAGGGTTAGGGTTAGGGCCGACTGGCCCAAGTCGACGAGAGAGGTAACAGCAGCAGTGAGCACTGCTTACTAGCAGTGAGCAGGGGGAGACTTGAGGCACATCTGCCCAATGTGCAACAGGCAACTTGGAGAGGCACTGCACAGCTGCACATAGTGTGCATTAAGGTTTAGTTGCATTGTAGTTGGTTGTTAGCTTCTGCAGGCAGGTGTGAGGGGGTCCTAATACAGTGTAAATACTGCATCCTTGTGCAGCAACTTACTGAGCCAGTCAGCAACTAGTGCAAGGCAGGATTTGGATGTGTTTGAGATGGGGTTTGAACTCGTATGATTTGAAGGACATGAGGGCAAGTGTCAGATATAACACCAACATCTGAGAGAAGATTGGGTATTCATAGTGATACTATAGTGCACACATGAGTGTGTGGCTCGGGATAAGGGGTAATCAAATATTGAGGAAGAAGGTAAGCAGTAGCAGTGGGTGACTGATTTAAAGAGGTGTATTAGTCAGGTGTTTGAGTGAATATATGTGTTGAAGAGAATAAGTAATAGGTGTGAAGGTTGAGCATTCATATAGGTGTATCCCAGATCTGGGAGTATAGATGGAGTGTTTATATGAGTATAGATGGAGTGTTTATATGAAGTATAGAATTTAGAGTACTTAATAGGTGTTGTTGGTACCAGGTGAGTTTTGATTACAGAATTCTTAAGAGTGTATGTGTGTATCAGTGTGCCAGTTTGGGGGGTTAGGTTTTTTTACTAAAGGGAGTGCAGTAATCTGCCGGTAAATGTGAGTGAGTACAGCCACAATGCATGGGGTTATCCATTTCATAGAGCAATAGCCCGTGTACTTGGGAAACTTTTGATGCAAAAATTGTTCAAGCACCAGGTGCCTTAGTGCAATGTCATGACTGCTTTTCCCATAACGGACACTGACCTAGGAGTGTGGTTGGGGGCAGCTGCAGTTCTATAGTATAACACACTATTTGTAGTGTTGACTGCACACTTATAGTGCAGTTCATAGTACTATGAGGTTGGGGGCAGCTGCAGTTTTGATAAATGAAAATATGTATTATATCAGTTATGATTTTTATAGTACGGTTAATTTTGCATGTAATAATTTATATGATACATACTGTCAATTTTGCTGAAGTTTCTGGAAATGGATATGAATTACTATCTGCATCATCGTTTGTGGATGTACAACCGTCATCCTGATGACATGTGCGATATGCGAGATGAATTTATTGAGGGTGTACAACAGTTCCTGCAGTTCGCAAAGGCGTTCCCTCAATACATGGACGGTACCAAAATTAAGTGTCCGTGTGTGAGATGTCGCAACAGAAAATATCATCCTGAAGTGGAAGTTACATATCATTTATACTCGAAGGGCTTTACGCCGAATTACTATCAGTGGACCGCGCATGGAGAACTTGTATCTCTAGCATCAGAGTCGGAGCCCTATGTGGAGCCGTATATGGATGTCCAAGACCACGATGCTTATGACGACGGGTTGGTGAACATGGTTTATGATGCGGCGGGGCCTAGTTTCAATCTTGACAATTATGATGCGGCGGGACCTAGTTTCAATTCGGACAATTATGATGCAGCTGAGGAGGCACCGAATGCCGATGCTGCAAAGTTTATGGAGTTGCTTGAGAATGCAAGGACTCCACTATATCCTGGTTGTGAGGATCATTCACCGTTGGAGGTGGTTACAAGATTATTGAGCATCAAGTCCGATTTTAACATGTCGCAAGAATGCTATAATCGACTGCTCAATTTAATTATAGAGATCTTGCCCGAGGGTGCAAAGTTGCCTAAAGACTTCTATCGATCTAAGAGGATGGTGAGATCGCTTTGGATGGGATATGAGAAAATCGATGCATGTCACAACGGGTGCATGTTGTACTACAAAGACGACAAGGATGAAGATGCGTGCAGATTCTGTGGTGCTGATCGCTACAAGGCCACTATTAGAGGAAAGTCTGTCGGTGCAAGGAAGCCTACCGATTCGATGCACTACTTGCCTTTGACGCCGCGGTTGCAGCGGTTGTTTATGGTTAAGGAGACTGCAGAAAATATGAGTTGGCACAGGCGAAACAGATCGAAGGAGTATTGGATCATCCATCCGATGGAGAAGCATGGAAGCACTTTGATCGAGAGTATCCATATTTTGCCGAGGAAGCACGTAATGTCAGATTGGGGCTCTGCTCTGACGGTTTTACCCTATTCGGACTTTCGGGCTCCTAGTATTCGTGTTGGCCTGTGATCGTCACTCCGTACAATCTACCGCCTTGGATGTGCATGAAGACTCCGTATATGTTCCTAACCGTTATTATCCCAGGTCCGAACAATCCGAAGAGGAACATCGATGTGTATTTACAGCCTTTGATAGATGAGTTGAATCAGCTGTGGGAAGTCGGTGCCAACACGTACGATGTTTCTAGAAAGCAGAATTTTCAGATGAGGGCAGCACTTATGTGGACCATCAACGACTTTCCGGCCTATGGAATGTTATCGGGATGGAGCACCCATGGTCGTCTCTCATGTCCGTATTGCATGGACCGTTCTCAGGCTTTCCGTTTGAAACACGGAGGCAAACCGTGCTTCTTCGATTGTCATCGACAATTTTTGCCGAAGGATCATCCGTACCGGAGGAATCGAAATACTTTTCGTGCGGGAGTTATGGAGAAGGCCAATCCACCGCCAAGGTGGCCCGGATGCACGATATGGGAAGAGGTAAAAGATTTACCAAGTGCTATCCAAGAGCCTGCTAAGGGGTACAAGTGTGACGGATTTGGTCGCACCCATAACTGGACGAAGAGGAGTATATTCTGGGATCTGCCATATTGGAGCACCAATCTGATCAGACATAACCTTAATGTCATGCATATCGAGAAGAATGTGTTTGATAACATAATTAATACTGTAATGGATGTAAAGGGGAAGACGAAAGATAATCCGAAGGCGAGGTTGGACTTAGAAGACATATGTAGACGTCCTGCATTGCATTTGATAGAGGAGGGGAATGAAAAGTTAAAGCAACCTAAGTCAGTTTTCTCACTGGATAAAGAGGATAAAGGTAGACTTTGTAGGTAGATTCAGGATCTAAAGTTTTCAGACGGGTACGTGTCGAACTTGAAAAGATGAGTCGACCTCAAGGAGAACAAACTAGTAGGTATGAAGAGCCACGATTGTCACGTATTCATGGAGAGGTTAATTCTGATTACATTTCGGGAATTCTTACCGCAGGTCGTTTGGGACCCATTGACAGAGCTGAGCATATTCTTCAGAGATCTTTGTTGTACTAAGTTGCTCGTCGATCGTCTAGAAAAGCAAGAGAGGGACATTGCGGTAACACTATGTAAGCTCGAGAAGGTGTTTCCTCCTGGATTCTTCGACTCTATGGAGCATTTGCCAATTCATCTTTCCTATGAGGCACGTGTTGGTGGTCCTGTCGGTTATCGGTGGATGTACCCCTTCGAGCGCCATCTGAATCACCTAAAGAGAAAGGTGAAAAATAAGGCACGGGTTGAAGGCTCTATTTGTGAAGCTTATGTTCTCGAGGAGATTACAAACTTTTGCTCGACGTATTTCAAACCGCATGTTGCTACTAATAGGACAAAAGCTCCCAGAAACGACGACGCATATCAGGAATCTAATGATGTAATACTCAAAGTATTCAATGCATCCGGAAAGCCCTCGGGAAAAATGAAGAAGAGATATTTGAATGACGATGAGCTAAGGGCTGCTCAATTGTATATATTACTCAATTGCGACGAGGATGAAGTGGAGAAGCTAGAGGGGTAAGTAATTAATACGTCCACGTTTACATCATCTCAATATAATAGTATAAGATACTATTATGCTACTAATCAGCAGTTGCTTCATTGTTTTTCAGCACATATAATGATGAGTTGAGGTCGGTTAGACCCTACATAACAGACGAAGAAGTAGAACAAGATATGATATGCCATTTTTCTTCTTGGTTGAGCGCATATGTAAGATGCTTGGTAATTACTTTTTATTTCTGCACTTGCAAAACAAATAACTTACTATCGCTACTTTGGTATTTAGGTCGATCGTCTAATATCACCCGAGACTGAATCTATTAGGACTCTAGCCAAGGGACCAATTACTGCCATAAAAATATGGCCAAGTTTCTGTGTGAATGGGTTCAGGTTCAAGTCAACAAATGCTCCTATCAGAGACAGCTTTCTGGATCTTGATTCCACGAAAAACAGTAGTTTGTGTATCAAATCTACAAACTACAAAGACGTCAATCCGGGCAATGATTTTTTTGGCATCTTACGAGAGATTGTGGAGTTGACATATAATTATGGCCCAGAACCTGCTAATATTGTGCTATTCAGGTGTGAATGGTTCGATCCGATTCAAGATCAAGGTTGAAAAATTGACAAGCATGGCCTTGTGGATATAAACTACAAGCTTAGATATCAAGGCTACGAACCATTTGTCCTATCAAGTCAGGCTCAGCTCGTGTACTTCACAACTTATCCTAGACGGGGGACAGCGAGGTCGGATTGGTGGGCAGTATGCAAGACTAAAGCTAGAAATACCTTTGACATTGACGAAATAGCTTATCAGGAGGACGATCTACCTCTTGTAACAAATATTGTAGATGTGGACTCAACGGAAGTTACTCATTACACGAGTAATAATGTAGAAGATGTAGAATTATTCGAAGAGGACGACAAAGTAGATGAAAGTGAAGACGAGGAAGAGGAAGAGCAGGACGAGGAAGGCGAACAAGATAAATTTTCTGAAGATGATTGAAAATATAAAATATTCCATGTAGAATGTAACTGTATTTGGACTGTAAATATTATATGTAGAAGTAGATGTTGACATTAACGAATATATGTATTATATTTTGACTGTATAATGCTTTGAGATATGTATCACATTTCGACTGTAGAATGTAGTATATATTTGTGTTTCTCTATATTTATCATATGTTGTTATCAGATATGACAGGACGACGCGGAGGATTCGGCAGGTCCCGAGGTAGACAGAGTGCCACTCCGGTACTGCCTACTGTTGGTTCCGGATCATCGTCGCCCAGTACTCCAGTATATTGATCAGTCACATCTCCGACTGCGACGACGTTGCGTGGCATCACTCTTGGGACGAGTAGTTCCAGGCGTGATAGTACTCCCTCGTCCAGCGTTCCTCCTGCTGACGGAACCATGGAGACAGATGAGCATAGAGGAGGTCGTGCCGACGTTGTCCCAGCATCAGCAAGATCCTCCATGCGCACCACCGGAGGAGACGAGGACAGAGATTTGGGCCGACGGTACAAAGTAAGTCAATTAGATGGTTTAGTATATATTTGTGTTTCTCTTTATTCATCGTATATTGACTTTTTCAGTAATCTAAATTATTATTTCTGTATAGATATCGTCCATCGTCGGTTCAGAGACGCCTGGGCTAATTTCTGAGGAACAACTACGGTGGCCCTTGGATCAACTACTCTGAAGCTCCGGAGGAGAGAAAGGCGTTCTGGTTTGCGCACTTTCAGGTAAAAGTATATTAAATAAATCCTCTAATTTATGCATATTCGTGATGCTAACTTAATGAATTATTTATTGTAGCAAACGTATTTTTATCCTCCGCACCGGGCCGAGTTGATCGAGCGGCTCTTTCCTACCGTTGCCGCCAAGCTTCTCCGAGATGCTCTGGATGACCAGAAGGCTCGTGATCGTGCTGGAAAACCGATCCAAGGTTGGATCACGCCTGAGCAGTGGACTGCGATGAGGGCTAGATTCGACGATCCGAGCTACAAGGAAAGGTCTAAGAAGGCCAAGGCGGCTAGGCAGAATGCTGCCAAGTGGTGTGGTGGCTCGATTCCGATGACGGAACATTTCCGTCGTTTGGTATGTTTTTTCTTTTAAAATATATTATTTTAATATAAGTACCATAAAATGGTACTTGGAAAAAATATTTAAGTTTAGTAATAAAAAATATATTTTTAACAGGTACAAAGGGGTGAGGATGCAAACATGGTGACCGTCTTCTTGGCCACCCATCGCAAGGACGGAAATCTCATTGATGAGAGGGCCTCATAGACCTATGTAAGTATTACTTTACTTTGTATTTATTTTAATATAACTTAGGCAATTATTGAGTTTCCAAACCTTTTCTAGGCCGAGTATCTTAGGCTTCGTGAGCGGGCGACTGCTAGTGCACCTACACCTGGAGAGGCTGGTGCTTCGTCGCAGCCCGGTCCATCTCCGTCGGCGGACGACCTGTGGGTGACCGCAGCTGGTGGTCTCCAGAGGGGTACGTACTACGGTACGGGCTCCTATGGCGCCCTGGTTGCGACGCAGTCATCTAGGGCCTCCCCGACAGCTGTGCATTCCACACACCTCTCGCAGTCGCAGCCCTTGCAGTCGTCGGCCAGAGTCCAGGAGGCCGTTGACCGTCAGATTGCGTCTCTCCGTGACGACTTGCTGCGAAGTATGGAGGACCAGTCCCGGTCCCAGCCGCAGGCGGACGATCCGATGCTCATCGCACGATTGGATATGCTCGACCGCAGCATGACGGAGCTACGAGAATTGACAAATAATATTAGAGCCTCCAATGATCGCAACATCATGAAGCTGCAGGCGTCACAGCTATCGATGGGCGAGAAGCTGACGAGGATGCAGGCGTCACAGCTATCGATGGGCGAGAACCTGACGAGGATGCAGGATTCAATGGGTGATAGCAGTACGAGGCTGTTATCTACCCTGGATTCTTACAACCAGCGACTCGCAGACTTGGAGCGGGCACGGCCTCCACCGACGTCACTGCCTTCTCCATCGACATCGGTGTCGATTCCACGGGACGAGTATGAGGAGTTGTTATCCTTCAAGCGCGCCGCTGGTCAGCCTCCTGCAGATCCGTAGTAGTATAGTTATTTTTATTATTATTTATGAATTATTGATACTTCAACAATAGACATGATGTATGATGCTTCTTGTGGTCTTTAATTTTTTAGTTAATTTAATTGGATTATATAGTTATCCACATTTAATTGGATTGATACTTCTTGTGGTCTTTAATTTAATTGGATTATATAGTTAACTAGATTGAATCATGTTGGTGTGTATGATGAAGATAATGTAAAACTGCAGGGAATCACCAATGTTTGCTTCTGCACATTATTTTTTTTTTTTTTTTTTAAAAATTAGCGACGTTATTAGCGACGTTTAGCGACGTTTAGCGACGTTAATTTACGTCGCTAATTACGTCGCTACTTAGCGACGCTGTAAAACGTCGCTAAGGACGTCGCTAATGACGTCGCTAATTACGTCGCTAAACGTCGCCAATTGCTGACATGGCAGTATAGCCAGGTCATTAAAGACGTCGGTGTAACGTCGCGATAGATGTCGCTAATCAGCGACGTTTAGCGACTTTTCTAAACGTCGCTTTTTAGTGACTTGGCGTCGCAAAACGTCGCTAAATTTAGCGACACATTAAAGTCGCTAAAAAACGTCGACATAGCGACGTTTAGCGACGTTTTTTGTTTTAGCGACTTGGTGTTTTCCGACTGCTTTAAAACGTCGCTAATTACGTCGCTAAACCTAATTAGCGACGATTTTTGGTTATTTAGCGACGTTTTTAGACGTCGCTAATTTAACTTTTTCTGGTAGTGCATCATCACTAGCAACAAGTGGGTGTATAACGTAGATGTCATTGTTGTCCCATTGCTCACTGGAAAGAATGTTTAGAAAATCAAGCCTTTGAATTAGTTGTTCAGCAATCTCATCTTTTAGGGTGAGGTATTACCAAGTGCGGGCGTCAACGACTCCCATAGGATTGATACCCATCGTATATGTACTCTAGTACAACATATAGTATATATGGTCATGTGTCCACGATAATTTTTTTTTGGAAAAATAATAGGATTAATTAACTAGTTAAAATACATAGATCATTAGGAGAAAAATGATCCCGATTTTGTGCTCTTCTTACTGGCCAGCCCCCAGATAATGTAGCATATACTTAAATTTTTGAAGTGCAATTTCTATTATATTCACTAGTATATATGAACGTATTTTATAGATAGCTAATGTAATTATTCTAATTTTTTTAAAAGACTGCTAGGAAGACTAAGACATTTACCTTAAGTATTTTAAATTTATTATTATTATATTATTATTATTATTATTATTATATACATGTATGCAAGTAAAAAACTATTTAGGAATATCAAAAGACAGCTCCTACATCTTTTCCTATTAACTTTAATGAATAATTTTAATCAGTAAATATATACCAACTTTTAGATTTTTGTAATCATATTATACTTATTTCATGCAATTTTTGTGAGAATCTTGATTATTCTATTCTATTTACTCAAAAATTGAAGTTTCTCCGTAACATTAAAAAGTGGTTAATTTAAAAGGAAGAAAATTACCACATCTTATACATTAATCTTACACTGAATATACCAATTTTAACTAATAAAAAATAGACCAATATAAACTCTTCCCGTTCCATGCAAGAATCCATACAAATTTAGCGGTGGAGGATATTCAAATAAATCTTTGTAACCACAAAAATGCACTAACTCAAAAATTGAATAAGCAAAAATGCACTATTCAATTTAAAAAGCTAACTTTGTTGCCACAAAAAATAACAATATAAATCATTAAAACAAAAGATTCAAAATGCTGCTGCTTCCTTCAAATTTGAGCAAGAACTCGAATATGAACTCGAATCTTCTTCTTCGGCTCGGCCTCTCCTTCGACGGTGTGGATTTGGCCTAATGACTACTCGGTCATGGCGAGGTCGACGCATGCACGATGCGGGTGGACGACGGCAATGCCGGCTCCCCCAGGTGCTCGAATGAGGGGTTGGCGAGCTCAGCATGTCTCGATAGACGTTGATGGCGAAGATGCTGAGTTACGCGCGACGGCGATGACTGGTGCGGATCACGGCGACATCGAAAGAGAAGGAAGCTGGCTATTGAGTCATTGTTGTTAGAGTTGTTTTGGCTTTACTTTGGAAGCAACTCATGTGATTCAATAAAGGCAACTACTTTTTTTTAGTCCCACATGGGAAGGGAGAAGTCATTCTCCTTTCCATATAATGCTTTATCCCTCTTAGTGGGTAAGTGGATTTTGTAGGGGATGGGCTAAATCTCATCTAAATATAAGGAACTGAGCCACGTGGCAATGACCAGTAGCATACTTCGGCGGGCATCCCAATCTAATGGACCCGATGGAGTGCACGTAAGCTGTAAAGTACAATGATAAAATCCAACACATAACACATAAATAGTGAAACTAAATCTCATCCACAGGCAACAGATATAAGAGCACATAGAGGTAATCATAACTACTAATGTGCAGAAGGAAAATAACACGAGAAATGTATCATAGTACAAATACGAGACGAGTCACACGGGAATAAACCCGCTAGTACAAATACTGAAATGGAGAAAAATAGTAAGATAACTAGGAATGGTATCTGAAAGCTAGATAGTAATACCATCCCAGGGTGAAGTCACTACCAGAGATCAAACGAAGTCCTCGGGAATGATCTCGTCCTCTGCAACAGGTCCTACTGCTGGATATGCACCCGGTCCATACTCCTCCGGGTAGTCCTCCTCGCCTAAGCCTGGAAGGGAACCAGGTCCTCAGAGGGACATAATAAGGTACAAAAATACAGCATGCTATAGTATAACAGAAAGAAATAAGTGCAACGCTGGTATAATCTAGCATAACCACCTAAGTGAGACACAGTTTGAAGACAATATTCGACGCGTGGGCTGTCCAAAATAAAACCGTAGCTCCAGACACAAAAACACACGGGACGTACCGCAGCTCCTGGCAAAGAGTCAAACGGGTGATACTACTACTCCGGATAGTGGAATACTATAGAAATAGAACATATACATATATAAAGTGCATGCAGAGGAGCCCAAATGTCTAGTAGCTATCTTTTCCTTCCCAAGCGGTCAACGATTGTGCGCTGAACCTGAACCTCTATTTAGTAGTCTCGTCATACTGAAATAACTATCAATGATCACGACCCTAAAGTCGTCCCAGTTTCTAGTTACGCTGATAGTATCAGGATACATAAAATCTGGCACGATGACAGTATCTGAATTTGTCCAAGGGTTATGATGTAACCAAGTGTGTACATCAAGGTGTTACAAACATCTATCACTCGTTAATAGACGTTACCGACGAACGTTTGCACCCGGTTGTGACCCGGACGCGAAGTAACGATTCTAATCCATAACGTGCACAATGCATATAATAAATAAATATCTGGTAACTGAAATACAGGGTGATAAGGTACACTTGCCTGAATACGGATATTGAAGATGGGTCCTCGGTACAACGTCCAAGTCCGCGGGTCACTCAGTACCTAGAGACTAGATACAAGCTTAATCAATAAACTATCACTAGGCTAAAATAAAAGGTGACACACGTCTAGCATATGTTTCAATCTTAGTTACAAGCTCACATAGACACTAAGCTAGAGGGTTAACCAAGGTTGAATAAAGGTATGTTACATCTCATCCGATTAATCACCTGTATAATATCATCAGACAAATCCTCAATCCTACTATTCATCACGGTATTTATCAGTATTTTGAGCCATGATCAATCCTCATATTCCTCCTGGTATTCACAGACATTATCATGCACGGTGACATATATCATCCTCAAATAAATTAATAATTTATTTATTAAATGCTCATTTATATAAAATCGTCTTTTAATTGTTTGAACATTATTTTCACATATACACAGCTACTCCTCGTTAACTTTATTATAAAAATTATTTTTTAATAATAACCAATGTTTTGATACCACTCTACCATTTTACAACAAATAATTCTGCTCCTCGATAAATTCATTATTATGCATGGAACAAATATTACTCCAAACCCTAAGATTCACATCTAGCATTCAAAAATCCTAAATATCAACATAGCATTTAACCATAAATTGCATATATTAAAATGTAATAAACCCTAAAACTCATGCATTCAAAACCCTAAAATCTCAATATAGCAAACTTCTTAAACCCTAACACTAACTAACTAAGTTATATAACCATAACAATATACTACACATGGGAGGGGGGAGAGTTCACCATGGCGGCATGTGGTGGCCGCGGGTGGAGCTGTTGTGGTTACACGCCAGAGGGGGAAGTGATGGCCAGAGGGGTCGACAGCAAGGTGGAGGTGCTATGGTGGTGGTGCGAGGCTTGGTGGTCGGTCGAGGTGGGACGTTGCTGGTGATGATGATGAAGATGATGCGGGTGGCCGTCTCTGGCCGGAGGATGGTCGGCAGTATCAGCAACGTGGAGGCCGGCCGAGGTGGTGGAGTCTCGTGGAGGAGGCAGCTAGCCGGGATGGTGATGTAGCAGTGGGGGTGATGGCCGGAGTGGTCGTGAAGGCAGCTGTGGAAATGTAGGCGGTTGTTGACAGTGGGAAGACGGGATGGACCGTGGAGCCGAGGTGGGTCGATGAGTAAGGTGGCAGCGGGTGGTGGATGTAGGCGGTGAAGGCGGGATGGAGGAGGTTGACGGTGACTCGTCGGAGTGGAGGTGATGGCAGCGGGCATGGGTGGAGGTTGGTAGAGTCTCATGGAGGGGCTGTGGTTCGTGGGGATGTAGGCGGTTGGTAGAGGAAGCTTGGTGGAGTTTGTCCGGGAGGCAGTGGCGTGGAGGTTGGTCGAGGTGGACGACTAGCTCGCCGGAGAAGGAGGGAGGCCGGTCGAGTGGAGTAATAGTGAAGAAGAGGTATAGTTGAAGAAGAAGAATAAGACAAATGGAGGAGGAAGTGTTGTATTCGGCTGGAGTATTGAAGAGGGAGGAGAGAGAGAGAGAGTGGGGGGTTTCCTATGCTCTTGGGATTAGGGCCGGCCTTGGGAAAAGGGAGGTGATAGAGAGATTTTATACGGGAGGGTGTGGTGAGTGTTTGGTGAGGATGAGGGCTTTAATTTGAATGGATGGCTCAGATTCAACATGAAGGAAATATGCATCCAAAGGGGGGAGTGGGGATTGATATGACCGGTCAAGAGAGGGAGATGGAGCTTCTTCATGTGCCTTAGCCAATAGGATGGTGACACCTATGCCTACATTTGCAAATAAGCCCCTAAACTTTTGGGTATTTACACAAACATGTAAAATAATGGGGATTTGAGTGGTGTTTGGTGTCATGTAGGATGAGGGGGTATTGTGTGTTTTGTATGGGCGTAATGAATGAGGTATTGGGTTAAATTGGGGTTAAGTTGGGATTAGTCAAAGTTGGTATCCCCAATTTCATTAAAATAAAATATCATGTGCTCTTAAATTAAATGGCGACATATGGGATTTCAATTAGGAGTGACCCAAAGGTCATGAAAGGTGTAGGATTGGTGTCAGTCTTGGACCCTTTAATTGGTCCGGCTAAACGGGTTGAGTTTGTGTCTCAAAATTGATGGCAACGACAAAGGTACGAGACACAGGATTAAAGAATGGATTTTGGGACCGGGATATTGTGCAATTAAATTAGAGCACAAGGGATTGTGATTGTGAGTGACGGAAAAGTCTAGCCCCTAAGTTGGCTTGTCAAGTCAAGAGTGCAACTATTAGTTGGAAGTTATGGGCTACTGTTGGGCTCTAAATATTGCAACAACGGTAGGGTGCACCAAGGGTTTAAATAAAGAACCAGACAACTGCAACTAATTTCTAAACTTCAAACACCAGATGCTAAACTAAAATTTTCTAACCCAAAACCAGTCTATCTATAAAAATAAATGAGGGGGTTTACATCCTTCCCAACTTAGAAAATTTTTATCCCCAAAATTAAAAGTAAAGCACGACTATTGCAACAACGGTAGACAGGTAATCGAATGCAGTACGTAAATTCGTACCTTGGTCCTCAAACAGATATGGGAAACACTGCCAAATGGAATCCTCGTGCTCCCAAGTAGACTCGCCTGGCGAATGATGCTTCCATGCAACCTGACCAGTCGAATAGTCTGACCCCTCAAAGTCTTCTCACTGCAATCGAGTATCCCCACTGGCTGCTCTGCATACGATAAACTGGGCCCGGCTGTACTCTCCGAATGATCAAGCACGTGGCTTGGATCTACCATGTATCTTCTCAACTGGGATACATAAAATATGTCGTGCAATCCTTCTAATGATGGAGGCAATGCAAGACGATAAGCCACTTCGCCAACTCGTTCCAAGATGTTAGAAGGTCCGATGTACCTCAGACTCAGCTTGCCTCTGCCTCCGAATCTGATGGTACCACAAGTAGGCGATATCTTCAGAAATACATGGTCACCCTCCTTGAACTCCAAAGGACTGCGGTGCGCATCTACCCAATGCTTTTGTCTGTCCTGTGTTGTACGTAGGTGGCTCTGAATCTGCTTTACTTTCTCCACTGTCTGTGTCACCAACTCTGGACCAATTATCTGATGCTCTCTCACGTCACTCCAACATACCGGTGACCTACACTTCCTACCGTACAGTACCTCATAAGGTGCCATCTGTATGCTGGCCTGGTAACTGTTGTTGTAGGAGAATTCCACCAAGTATCGATGGTCCTCCCAAGATCCTCCAAAGTCGATCATGCATGCTCTCAATATATCCTCTAGTATCTGAATCGTGCGCTCTGACTGTCCATCAGTCTGTGGATGATATGCAGTGCTGAACTTGAGACGGGTTTCTAGACTCTTCTGCATACTCTGCCAAAAATGTGACGTGAATCTAGAATCATGATTCGATACAATGCTGACAGGTACTCCATGTACTCGTACTATCTGTCTCATATACATGTCAACTAAAATTTTTGTGGACTGTCCAACTCTGAAGGGCAAAAAATATGCAGACTTGGTGAGTCAGTCTACGACAACCCAAACTGCATCCTTCACGCTAGGGCTTTTCGGGAATCCTGTGATGAAGTCCATGGTAATGTGTTCCTACTTCCAATCGAGAATGGAAAGTGGCTGCAATAGTCCTGCAGTCCTCTGATGTTCAGCCTTGACTTGCTGACAGACCAAACATCTTGCCATGAATATCGCAATCTCTCTCTTCATCCCATGCCACCAGTAGTGTTGTCTCTAATCTAGGTACATCTTTGTACCCCCGGGAGGAATAGAATAAATTGAGCTATGAGCCTCCGTCATCAACTCCTGGCGTAGCTCGCCACTCGAAACATATAGGCGATCTCCACACCTCAATGTTCCGTCTTCTTGAATCCTGAGTCCCGTCTGCATGCCGGCCTCTGTCATCTCTCGCAGTCGTCAGAATCTCGCATATGTAGGCAGGGCTGCCTTGATCCTCTCAATTAATGTAGATTGAACCTCGAGACTGGCCATCTGTCTATCCATTCATGGCAATACAATCTCTATCCAAAGCTCCTGAAGATCCTCTAACAATTGCCGCTGAGTCGTCAATAAGTATATCATGGGCTTCCTGCTTAAGGCATCTGCTACTACATTCGTCTTGCCAGGGTAGTACTGCAACTCTATATCATAGTCTGTCATCAACTCTAGCCATCGCCTCTGTCTCATGTTGAGCTCCTTCTGAGTGTAGACATACTTCAGACTTTTATGATCTATGTAAATCTCAACACGCTCTCCATAAAGGTAGTGCCGCCATAACTTTAGTGCAAATATCACTGCAGCTAGCTCTAGATCGTACGTCAGATAGTTTTTCTCATAAACTCTTAGCTGTCTCGATGCGTAGGCTATCACTTTGCCTTGTTGCATCAGTACACATCCTAATCCGCTTCCAGACGTATCACTATACACTACAAATCCTGTCACGCCCCAGTCCCAAAATACGTTGGACTAGGAATACGTAAGCATACCAGCCGTATGTATATGGCAACTCCAATATATGGATACCATAATACACACGTATGATGTAATATAAATATTAACTTATATGTGGTATATATATGGTCACAAGTCACAGATATACTAATCTCATCCATATAACAAGTCATAGAAAAGAAATAAGTAAACTAGAATAATGAGTCTGAATAATCCAAAAATAATAGTCGGGTGGAGACAAATCCACTACCAATGACTATATCAAAACTAAAATGAGAGAGGAGGGAGCAGGGAGCGGGTGTTCCTGGGGCTGGGCCACGCGCGGGTAAGAGCAGCGGGGGGGGGGGGGGGGAGAGGGTAGTTTAGGCTGCTGGGCTTAGTTGTTTTAAGGGTTTAGGGGTTTAGTAATAAGGGTTTAGGATTAAGGATTTTTTATTTCTTTTATTTTATTTTATTTTCCTTTTATTATTACTAATACTAAAATTATTATTATTATTATTATTATTATTAGTATTATTAATATTATTATTATTATTATTATAAATATTACTTATTATTATGATACTATTTATTTATTTGCATATATATTTAAGGTATAGAAAAATCCAGAAAAATACATTTGTACCCTAAAATTAAATTCTAAATATCTATCACTCTGCACAAAGATTTCTAAAATAAAAATAACAGTTGCGCACTAATTCTAAATGAGTAATTATCCAGGTAATTGAATCAATAAGTTTTATTTTCTAATTAACTACGAAATTATATAGATAAATTCAGTAATTAATTAATTAAATAATATTTAAAAATATGGGGTTTTATATTCTACCCAACTTACAAAAATTTTGTCCTCGAAATTAAAACTAACTCATATTCATTACACTTCGTTGCCATCTAGCAGTGCTTCCAAAAATGTCATGGTCAGCCATCCTAGCACTTTTCTCATTTTATTGCTTATATACTATTCTTTTATCCTCTAACTCGTCTGTATTACCCAACTTACAAGAATTCTACTAGTAGTCAAAGTCTTTTGAGGCTATTGTCTAGGTTGTAAGACAAATATATTCATTGGGTCAAGAATCTTGGGATACCTGTCTAGATTCTCATAACTATGATTTTTCTTCGTAACCATCAAATATCGTAGTCTAATAATGCCACGTCACCTGGCCAGTATGGCTGTAAGTAATTTGACGACTCTACCATAATCGTCTAGCTGCAGCTGTCGCTACCTCGCCAGCAATTTGTCATAGTCATCAGTTCATAACAAGTGCCTTCAACTCTTTCCTAGGCTTAGTCTAAGTTTTAGGACAACAGTTAAGGTCTGGACTAACTTTATAAAACTATTAGAAGTATGAACTATTTCAACAATCCAACTAATTCCTATTAGACCAAAGGACTCTATTAAGGTTTAAAAAATAATAATAAGAGGATATATATATATATATTGCTATAGTGCTTATATATAAGTGTTATCTTTAAGAACTCATCCTTTAGTTATCAATCATTACGAATCCATTTATGTTTTAACTAACAAAATAAAGGGGGAGGTTGAAGTAAATCAAACAATTCATAATGGCACGAAAGGATACGACTATGATAGGAAGAATTAAGCACGAGATAGGGAATGGATATAGGAGAGAAGATGAGCCACCCAAGGGGGGCGAGGTGGTGATAGGAACAGAATACTACTACTGCTACTCGCGTCATCCATTAGCATCGCGTGTATGCCATCTGGTTAGGATATCAACATATCCTCATAACTGCTAAACTACCTTATATATAATTCTAGGTCAATTTATACACCTAAGATCTCGTGTCACAATGGGGTTAGGATTATGCAATGACAATTATAACTAAAAGGTTGTACCTGTATCTACGGCTTCCTGTGCCTGCGCTCCTATATTTGTCATAATGAGTGCTTGGTCTTGTCCTTGGTCATTCAGTTGGGGTCTAGCCTCCTCCATTTAGGCAGACTGTAGAAGCAGTGGTGGGTCGCTTTGGTATCCTATGCTTGAGGGTGTATGCGGCGTCCCTGATTCTAATGCCATTGACCTCTGGGTCTGCTGAGGATATCCTCGGGTTTGATGGTGACTTGATCTACATAACATGCACTGTCCCAATCGATAATGACAATCTCTATGAATATGACCAGTTATAACACAAAAGTGACAAGTACGGTGCTCCTTGGTTGGATATGGGCGGCATTATATGGTTGCTGGCGTGTCAAAGGGTGTCTAATGGGTCCTCCTTGTTGTGTTCTTGCTGGTCCTTGGTGAATTCTCTGTTGATTTTTGTTTCCTTTGCTGATGGCCTCCTGGATCCTGGCCTCTATCAATAACTCGGCATAAGAGATCTGGGACTGTGATCTAGTGTAGTGCTGGAGTTCCTGAGTCAGCCCACGGTGAAACCTCTTAGCCTTCTCCAAGCCATTAGGCATTAGGGCAGTGGCATACTTACTGAGGCGGCTAAACTCTGCATCATACTCGTCAACTGTCTTGTTCCCCTGCTCCAGATGGAGGAACTGATCGTACAACGCATCCCTTACAGTGTCCGGGAAGTACTTTCTCTCAAAGCACTCCAAGAATTGCTCCTAAGTCTAACGCGTACCCAACTGGCGCTCCATCAATTCCCACCAGTGATGAGCGTTACCCTCTAGCTGGGTCCTTACACCTATCATCCATAGATCTGTAAGTAGTTGGGATGCTTCTAACAACTTCTTGGTATTGGCAATCTAGTTCGTAGTCTGCTCTGGACTCTCAATGCCTTTATATGGCTTGCGACCCATTTGCACAAAGTCCTTGACTGAACCAACCCGAGCTTGTGGTACTGAAACTAGTGCCTAGGCTGGTGCAGGGGCTAGTATAGCCATTCTCTCAAGTGATGCCAGAAAATTTAGCCTCTGCTCTGCCACTTGCTGCCTCTGCTCTGCAGCCTGCGTGGCTACTAGCTGACTCTGTTCCTGTATTATCATCTGGAAGAATTGGAACAACTGCGCCTGGATATCCCGTGGTGCTAGTGGAGCTGGAAAAGTCCCATTAGGCACCGTGGGAGGAGATGATGGAATTGGATTGTTATTCAGTCCATCCGGTCCCGAAAGAAGATGAGTCTTTGAGGCCTCTCCTGGTGATTGGCCGTTGACCCCTGGAGATGCATTGTCCCCGGTAGCGGCATGTCTATTACGCAAATTCATCTCTCTACAAGAGATGGACGAAGGATTAGGAAAAGTACATGAATCAAGCAAGATGCAAGCACTTAAGTAGGACATGTTGGAAGGAAGGTGAGTTATAGTCAAGTGTGGATGAGACCAAAAATTCTAATCCTAGGTGCAGGCTCGCTCGGTACAGTTATGTAACCGAAACGGCTAACTCGACCTACATGGGCCACCACAAAATATATGTCACGCCCTAGTCCCAAAATACGTAGGACTAGGAATACGTAAACATGCCAGCCGCATGTATATGGCAACTCCAATATATGGATACCATAATACACGCGTACGCTATAATATGAATATTAACTCACATGTGGTATATATATGGTCACAAGTCACAAATATACTAATCTTATCCATACAATAAGTCATAGAAAAGAAATAACTAAACTAGAATAATGAGTCTGAATAATCCAAAAATATTAGCCGGGTGGAGACAAATCCACTACCAATGACTATATCAAAACTAAAATGAGAGAGGAGGGAGCAGGGAGCGGGTGTTCCTGGGGCTGGGCCGCGTGTGGGTAGGAGCAGCGGGTGGGAGAGGGTAGTTTTAGGCTGCTGGGCTTAGTTGTTTTAAGGGTTTAGGGGTTTAGTAATAAGGGTTTAGGATTAAGGATTTTTAATTTTTTTTTTCTTTTCTTTTCTTTTTATTATTACTAATACTAAAATTATTATTATTATTATTATTATTATTATTATTATTATTATTATTATTATTATTATTATTATTATAACTATTACTTATTATTAAGATACTATTTATTTATTTGCATATACATTTATGGTATAGAAAAATCCAAAAAATTACATTTGTACCCCAAAATTAAATTCTAAAAATCTATCACTCTGCACAAAGATTTCTAAAATAAAAATAACAGTTGTGCAGTAATTCTAAATGAGTAATTATCCAGGTAATTGAATCAATAAGTTTTATTTTATAATTAACTATGAAATAATATAGATAAATTCAATAATTAATTAATTAAATAATATTTAAAAATATGGGGTTTTATATTCTACCCAACTTACAAAAAATTTGTCCTCGAAATTGAAACTAACTCCTATTCATAATAAATTACTATAGCTATTACACTTCGTTGCCATCTAGCAGTGCTTTCTAAAATGTCATGGTCAGCCAT
The DNA here is from genome assembly GCA_036927795.1 of Iris macrosiphon. Classification (NCBI taxonomy): domain Eukaryota; kingdom Viridiplantae; phylum Streptophyta; class Magnoliopsida; order Asparagales; family Iridaceae; genus Iris; species Iris macrosiphon. Next base: position 53,815,761 of record JAYESA010000017.1, on the reverse strand, counting down.
CCTAACACTTTTCTTATTTTATTGCTTATACACTATTCTTTTATCCTCTAACTCGTCTGCATTACCCAACTTAAAAGAATTCTACTAGTAGTCAAAGTCTTTTGAGGCTATTGTCTAGGTTGTAAGACAAATATATTCATTGGGTCGAGAATCTTGGGATACCTGTCTGGAATCTCATAACTATGATTTTTCTCCGTAACCATCAAATATCGTAGTCTAATACTGACACGTCACCTGGCCAGTATGGCTGTAAGTAATTCGACTACTCTACCATAATCGTCTAGCTACAGCTGTCGCTACCTCGCCAGCAATTTGTCATAGTCATTTGTTCATAACAAGTGCCTTCAACTCTTTCCTAGGCTTAGTCTAAGTTTTAGGACAACAGTTAAGGTCTGGACTAACTTTATAAAACTATTAGAAGTATAAACTATTTCAACAATCCGACTAATTTTTATTAGACTAAAGAACTCTATTAAGGTTTAAAAAATAATAATAAAAGGATATATATATTGCTATAGTGCTTATATATAAGGGATATCTTTAAGAACTCATCCTTTAGTTATCAATCATTACGAATCCATTTATGTTTTAACTAACAAAATAAAGGGGGAGGTTGAAGTAAATCAAATAATTCATAATAGCACGAAAGGATGCGACTATGATAGGAAGAATTAAGCACGAGATAGGGAATGGATATAGGAGAGAAGATGAGCCACCCAAGGGGGGCGAGGTGGTGATAGGAACAGAATACTACTACTGCTACTTGCGTCATCCATTAGCATCGCGTGTATGCCATCTGGTTAGGATATCAACATATCCTCATAACTGCTAAACTACCTTATATATAATTCTAGGTCAATTTATACACCTAAGATCTCGTGTCACAATGGAGTTAGGATTATGCAATGATAATTATAACTAAAAGGTTGTACCTGTATCTACGACTTCCTGTGCTTGCGCTCCTATATTTGTCATAATGAGTGCTTGGTCTTGTCCTTGGTCATTCAGTTGGGGTCTAGCCTCCTCCATTTAGGCAGACTGTAGAAGCAGTGGTGGGTCGCTTTGGTATCCTATGCTTGAGGGTTTATGCGGCATTCCTGATTCTAATGCCATTGACCTCTGGGTCTGCTGAGGATATCCTCGGGTTTGATGGTGACTTGATCTACATAACATGTACTGTCCCAATCGACGACGACAATCTCTATGAATATGACCAGTTATAACACAAAAGTGACAAGTACGGTGCTCCTTGGTTGGATATGGACGGCATTATATGGTTGCTGGCGTGTCAAAGGGTGTCTAATGGGTCATCCTTGTTGTGTTCTTGCTGGTCCTTGGTGAATTCTCTGTAGATTTCTGTTTCCTTTGCTGATGACCTCCTGGATCCTGGCCTCTATCAATAACTCGGCATAAAAGATCCGGGACTGTGATCTATTGTAGTGCTGGAGTTCCTGAGTCAGCCCGCGGTGAAACCTCTTAGCCTTCTCCAAGCCCTTTGGCATTAGGGCAGTGGCATACTTACTAAGGCGGCTAAACTCTGCATCATACTCGTCAACTGTCTTGTTCCCCTGCTCCAGATGGAGGAACTGATCGTACAACGCATCCCTTACAGTATTCGGGAAGTACTTTCTCTCAAAGCACTCCAAGAATTGATCCTAAGTCTAACGCGTACCTAACTGGCGCTCCATTAATTCCCACCAGTGATGAGCGTTACCCTCTAGCTGGGTCCTTACACCTATCATCTATAGATCTGTAGGTAGTTGGGATGCTTCTAACAACTTCTTGGTATTGGCAATCCAGTTCGTAGTCTCCTTTGGACTCTCAATGCCTTTATATGGCTTGCGGCCCATCTGTACAAAGTCCTTGACTGAACCAACCCGAGCTTGTGGTACTGAAACTAGTGCCTGGACTGGTGCAGGGGCTAGTATAGCCATTCTCTTAAGTGCTGCCAGGAATTCTAGCCTCTGCTCTGCCACTTGCTGCCTCTGCTCTGCAGCCTGCGCGGCTGCTAGCTGACTCTGTTCCTGTATTATCATCTGGAAGAATTGGAACAGCTGCGCCTGGATATCTTGCGGTGCTAGTGGAGCTGGAAAAGTCCCATTAGGCACCGTGGGAGGAGATGATGGAATTAGATTATTATTCAGTCCATCCGGTCCCGAAAGAAGATGAGTCGTTGAGGCCTCTCCAGGTGATTGGCCGTTGACCCCTGGAGACGCATTGTCCCCGGTAGCGGCATGTCTATTACGCAAATTCATCTCTCTGCAAGAGATGGACGGAGGATTAGGAAAAGTACATGAATCAAGCAGGATGCAAGCACTTAAGTAGGACATGTTGGAAGGAAGGTGAGTTATAGTCAAGTGTGGATGAGACCTAAAATTCTAATTCTAGGTGCAGGCTCGCTCAGTACAGTTATGTAACCGAAACGGCTAACTCGACCTGCATGGGCCACCATAAAATATATGTCACGCCCCAGTCCAAAAATAAGTAGGACTAGGAATACGTAAATATGCCAGCCGCATGTATATGGCAACTCCAATATATAGATACCATAATACACACGTACGCTATAATATGAATATTAACTCACATGTGGTATATATATGGTCACAAGTCACAAATATACTAATCTCATCCATATAATAAGTCATAGAAAAGAAATAACTTAAATAGAATAATGAGTCTGAATAATCCAAAAATAATAGCCGGGTGGAGACAAATCCACTACCAATGACTATATCAAAACTAAAATGAGAGAGGAGGGAGCAGGGAGCGGGTGTTCTTGGGGCTGGGCCGCGTGTGGGTAGGAGCAGCGGGGGGGAGAGGGTAGTTTTAGGCTGCTGGGCTTAGTTGTTTTAAGGGTTTAGGGGTTTACTAATAAGGGTTTAGGATTAAGGATTTTTAATTTCTTTCCTTTTCTTTTCTTTTCCTTTTATTATTACTAATACTAAAATTATTATTATTATTATTATTATTATAACTATTACTTATTATTATGATACTATTTATTTATTTGCATATATATTTATGGTATAGAAAAATCCAGAAAATTATATTTGTACCCCAAAATTAAATTCTAAAAATCTATCACTCTGCACAAAGATTTCTAAAATAAAAATAACAGTTGTGCACTAATTCTAAATGAGTAATTATCCAGGTAATTGAATCAATAAGTTTTATTTTCTAATTAACTACGAAATAATATAGATAATTTCAATAATTAATTAATTAAATAATATTTAAAAATATGGGGTTTTATATTCTACCCAACTTATAAAAAATTTGTCCTCGAAATTGAAACTAACTCCTATTCATAATAAATTACTATAGCTATTACACTTCTTTGCCATCTAGCAGTGCTTTCTAAAATGTCATGGTCATCCATCCTAGCACTTTTCTCATTTTATTGCTTATATATTATTCTTTTATCTTCTAACTCGTCTGCACTACCCAACTTAGAAGAATTCTACTAGTAGTCAAAGTCTTTTGAGGCTATTGTCTAGGTTGTAAGACAAATATATTCATTGGATCGAGAATCTTGGGATACCTGTCTGGAATCTCATAACTATGATTTTTCTCCGTAACCATCAAGTATCATAGTCTAATACTGCCACGCCACCTGGCCAATATTGCTGCAAGTAATTTGACTACTCTACCATGATCGTCTAGCTGCAGCTGTTGCTACCTCGCTAGTGATTTGTCATAGTCATTTATTCGTAACAAGTGCCTTCAACTCTTTTCTAGGCTTAGTCTAAGTTTTAAGACAATAATTAAGGTCTGGACTAACTTTATTAAACTATTAGAAGTATGAACTATTTTAACAATCCAACTAATTCCTATTAGACTAAAGGACTCTATTAACGTTTAGAAAATAATAATAAAAGGATATATATATTGCTATAGTGCTTATATATGAGGGTTATCTTTAAGAACTCATCCTTTAGTTATCAATCATTACGAACCCATTTATGTTTTAACTAACAAAATAAAGGGGGAGGTTAAAGTGAATCAAAAAATTCATAATGGCACGAAAAGATGCGACTATGATAGAAAGAATTAAGCACGAGATAGGGAATGGATATAGGAGAGAAGATGAGCCACCCAATGGGGGCGAGGTGGTGATAGGAAAAGAATACTACTATTGCTACTCGCGTCATCCATTAGCATCGCGTGTATGCCATCTGGTTAGGATATCAACATATCCTAATAACTGCTAAACTACCTTATATATAATTCTATATCTATTTATACACCTAAGATCTCGTGTCACAATGGGGTTAGGATTATGCAATGACAATTATAACTAAAAGGTTGTACCTGTATCTACGGCTTCCTGTGCCTGCGCTCCTATATTTTTTATAATGAGTGATTGGTCTTGTCCTTGGTCATTAAGGTGGGGTCTAGCCTCCTCCATTTGGGCAGACTGTAGCACGGTCACCCCCACCGGCCGTACTCCGTCGACATCGGCGAGGTCGACTCTCCCCCCTCTTATTTTTTTTATTCCAGAATTTAAATATCTTTTTAAATAGGATGATATATGGTTGTGTGAATATGAACTAGGGAATGTGTTTAAGGTTAGGGTTCTTGATATATATGGATCTGTGTAAGTTTGAGTTTACAAAAAGGATGTGTTGTTGTAGTATAATATAGGTGAGCATGTGATGATAAAAAGAGATTAGGATCAATGGTGAGGTTAGGGTTTGATTTCAAATAGAGGTTATAAATATTATGTATGGTTGAAAAATATATGCTAAATCAAGTATTTACGGTTTAAATAAGAATTGATTGAGAATATGAAATACATGCATGCAAGGATGGAAATTGGGATATAAAATAAGGGTGGATGTTAATGCCATATGAGACGGTTATCCTAATTATTAAAAACACATTGGTTATTGTGGTTTAGCTGTTTTAAAACTATGACTGGAAATAAAATGATAATTAAAGGGTGATGGACATTGGGAGTAGGTGATTGATTTTGAAATAGGTATTATATCGGATCATGAGTCAAAGATTGAGGACGGTGAAATATTAGTTAATTATTGAGATTGAGACTGAGTTTAGGTGTAGATGTGTGTAGCACCCCTGTCTGTCATAAGTAGATTATTGATTCTAGTTTGTATCTCATCTCTAGATACTGTGGGACCTGAGGACTTGGACGCGGTACCAGATCTCCGTCATCAGCAGCCGCACGCAGGCAAGTGTACCTTGCCACCCTGTATTACAGTTTACAAATATTGTTGCTCTTTATATACTCGTGCGCGTATTTATGTTGATGTTCGATACTCCGTGTCCGTTTCACAACCGGGTGTTGACATTCGACTTAACGTCTTAGAATAATTACTAGATGCTTCATAACACCCCGATGCACGTACTTGAGTACATCGATACCCCAGGACACACTCATACACTGTGATCGTGCCAGATTCCTTTATCCTGATACTGACATCATGACCAGAGACTGGGACAACCTTAGGGTCGCGTCTGTTGAGTTAATTCTTTGTGTCGAGACTGTAGTTAGAGGTTCAGGTTCAACGCACAATCGTTGACCGCTTGGGAAGGGGAAGACAGTTACTAGACGTTTGGGCTACTCTGCACGCGCTTATATATGTAGTATTTTGTAGTGATACCTTTATCTAGTGTAGCTGTTTCACCCGTGTATCTCTGTGCTTGGAGCTACGGTCCGACCCGTGTGTCTCTGTGTTCGGAGCTACGATTTTATATTAGAAAGCCCACGCGTCGAACATTGTCTTTAAACTGTGTCACACTAGTTTGGTTATGCTAGATTACCTGTTGTTGCACTTGTACTATCTGTTTACTTGGCATGTTGTTTTTCTGTACCTTGTTACGTCCCTCTGAGGACCTGGTTCCCTTCCAGGTGTAGGCTACGAGGATTACCCGGAGGAGTACGGACCGGGCATCTATCCAGCAGTTGTACTCACTGCCGAGGACGAGGTCATTCCTGAAGACTTCGCCTGATCGCTGGTAGTGACTCTTTCCTTGGGGCGGTATCTTTACCTAGTTATCTGCTGCCGTCCCAAGTTATCTTATTGCTTACTTTCATTCCAGTATATTTGTACTAGCGGGTTTGTCCCCGTATGACTACTCTAGTATTTGTATTTGATACTTGTCTGGATATTTCCTTCCTGCACATTAGTTGTTGTATTTACTTTTATTATGCTCTTATATTGCTGCCTGTAGATGAGATTTAGATGGAGTCTACTTGTGTTATGTGATAGATTATTCATTGTACTTCACAGCTTAAGTGTACTCCGACGGTCCCATTAGATTGGAAAGCCCGCCGAAGTACACTGCTGGCCATTGCCACGTGTCTCGGTTCCTTATCCATGGAACCGGGGCATGACAAGGTTTTTGTGGTGGCCCATGCAAGTCCGATTTAAAATCGTCTTGGTCACCTGACTGTGCCAAGCGAGCCTGCAAATTAGGAATAGAGTTAGAAATCTCATCTGCAAAGTTTGAAACCTTCACATGACACCTCTATCTCGATATCGTTTACCAAAATTGCATCTTGTTTATTTTTTCCTCAAACGCTGATCGCAGTCATGACTTCTTTTCAGAGTTATGAATCTCCACAGTGGACGTATCGCACAGCCTGGCGACGTTCCCCGAGACGTTGGATCATCCGAAGAACCGGATCTGGAGCAGGTCCTTCTACTGACTCCAGCTCCCATGGGACAGTCATCAGGACATCCCGAGGTGCCATCAGACGGACACCAGACTCCACATCAGGCAGGACCTGAGGATCAGAGGATCCCGAGTCAGGAGGAGCAGCAGCTACCACCTCCTCCACCATTCTCGCCCCAGGTGCCCTTTATGTCATTCCCTACAGGGCAACCGACGGACGGAACCCAGATGTTCCAGATAATGTTTACGATGATGCAGGCCCAGCAGCAGGCCCAACAGCAGGCTCAGCAGCAGGCCCAGCAGCACCAGGCTGAGACTCTGAGAGAGAGCATCGTGACGGCCTTGGGGCAGGCGTCACCACCCGCATACGAGCCGACGCGAGGGTCTGTCATAGACTTCCGTCGTTTGATGCTGCAACCTTTTGCGGGCACGGAGGAGCCGACTGAGGTCCACGTTTGGCTCACCGGCATACAGCACCAGCTGGAGGCCACTGACCTCCCCCGATACCGATGGATGACGGCTGTCAGGATGCAGCCCACTGGCAACGCTCATCACTGGTGGCTTTCCGAGGAGCATCGTTTGGGACTGGATCGTGCCACCTGGGAAGAGTTCTCCAGACTCTTCCAGGAGATGTACATACCCTCTACCGCCCGAGCAGAGCTTCGGGACAGATTCCAGAACCTTAGGCAGGGGAGTATGGCTGTGGAGGAATACAATTTTGAGTTCCTCCGCTTGAGCAGATTTGCACCATACCTGATCCCCACTGAAGAGGCGAAGGCCGAGAAGTTTTATGAGGGCCTGAGTTATGAGACCCAGAGGCTTATCGGGTCCACAGCCCCCACCTCTTACTCCGAGGTACTACTTGCAGCGCAACACCAGGATCACATCAACAAGATGGAGGCTAGCCAGAAACGCTCCTATGCGTCGACATCAGCAGTCCGAGCCCCGCAGGGAGGACCTCCGAAGCGTCCCTTGGTACAGCAGTAACAACAAAGGGCAGTGCCACAACAGGGAGCAGTCATTCCCACATGCCATTTCTGCGGCAAGAGGGGGCATTTGATGAGGGACTGTAGACGGAGGTTGGGCGTATATTTGAGATATGGATCGGCCCAGCATGCCATCAGAGATTTCCCTGAGCAGAGAGATCCAGTGCAGATGGTTCACCGCCCAGCCCTGCCAGCGTCGAGACCTTATCAGCAGCCTCCTGGACCGAGGCCACCTTACGCAGGAGCTAGAGCACAGCGACCACCAGTACCAGAGGGAAACCAGAGGAGGCCACCCCTGGCCCCACAGGCAGGACAGTTCCACCAGGACCGACATCAGCCGAGGGCACCAGCACCGAGACAGGGACAGGCCTATGCTATGACCATAGAGGAGGCTGAGACAGCAGGAGAAGTGATCGCAGGTACAATCTTAGTAGCTTCATTACCAGCATTAGTCCTATTTGATTCTGGTGCCACACACTCTTTTATAGCTGCTAGTTTCGTGGCTACCCATAGAATAGCCACCGCACCCCTTCCGAAGGTCAAGAGGATTCTTACGGGAGGTAGAATAGTACCTGTTAGCGACACTTGTAGATCATGTTCAGTAGTTGTATGCAGGCGAGAGATGCGTGCCCGATTTTTGGTTTTCTCCATGCCGGACTATGACATTGTCCTAGGCATGGATTTGTTGAGCCAATGCCACGCAACACTAGATTGCCATCGTGGTTGTGTCATCTTTAGACCCCCAGATCACCCAAAGTTTGAGTTTCTTCGGGGAGCCCGAGAGCATGGTGTCCAACCTACCCTAGCGACACACATTGCAGAAGGTGAACCGACGTACCCTCACTTTATAGTAGAGTTTGAGGATGTGTTTCCAGAGGATCTCCCAGGACTGCCACCTGACAGAGAGATTGAGTTCACCATAGAGATGACTCCAGGAGCCGAGCCAGTTACTTCCCCCGTTTACAGACTAGCACCGAAGGAGTTGGTTGAGCTGAAGGTTCAAGTAGATGATCTCTTAAAAAAGGGTTTCATACGGGCTAGTGTATCTCCATGGGGAGCACCCATTCTGTTTGTACCAAAGAAGGACTGGACGGTACCCTTGTGTATCGATTACAGGGCGCTAAATACTGTAACGATAAAGAACAAGTATCCACTGCCGCGCATCGATGATTTGTTTGATCAACTTAGCGGTGCATGTGTATTCTCGAAGATCGATCTCAGATCCGAATATCATCAGATCAAGGTACGAAAAGAGGACATCCAGAAGACAGCCTTTCGGACGAAGTATAGCCACTATGAGTTTTTAGTCATGTCGTTTGGTTTAACCAACGTGCCAGCAGTATTCATGTGTTTGATGAACAATGTCTTCCACCAGTACTTAGATAAGTTCTTGGTGGTATTTATAGACAATATCTTGATATATTCTAAGAGCCAGTAGGAGCATGAGAGGCATCTCATGATCGTGTTGGAGACGCTGAGACATGAGAGGCTGTACGCCAAACTCAGCAAATGTGAGTTATGCTTGGATAGAGTATCATTTTTGGGACACATAATCACCGGAGATGGACTATCAGTTGACCCGAGAAGATAGCTGCAGTAGAGACCTGGCCTACCCCTACATCAGTTACGGAGGTTAGGAGCTTCCTCGGACTTGCCGGATATTATCGGAGGTTCGTGAAAAACTTCTCGAGGATAGCTGCGCCTATGACGCGACTGACGCATAAAGGCGAAGAGTTTATCTGGACCGACGAGTATCAAGTGGCTTTCGATGAGCTAAAGAAGCGTCTGACATCAGCACCGATTTTGACACTACCTTCAGGATCAGGAGGATTTATAGTGTACAGTGATGCGTCTGGGAGCGGATTGGGATGTGTACTGATGCAACACGGCAAGGTGATAGCCTACGCATCGAGACAACTGAGAGTTCATGAGAAAAACTATCCGACGCACGACTTGGAGCTAGCTGCGGTGATATTTACACTAAAGCTATGGAGACATTACCTTTATGGTGAGCGTGTTAAGATTTACACAGATCATAAAAGCCTGAAGTACGTCTACATGCAGAAAGGGCTCAACATGAGACAGAGACGTTGGATAGAGTTGATGACAGATTATGACATTGAGTTGCAGTACCACCCTGGCAAAGCGAATGTCGTAGCAGATGCTTTAAGCAGGAAGCCCATGGCATACTTTTTGACGACGCAGCGGTAGTTGCTAGAGGATCTCCAGGAGCTTGGAATAGAGATCATATTGCCAGGCATGGATGGACAGATGGCCAGTCTTGAGGTTCAGTCTACTTTGATTGAGAGGATCAAGGCAGCATTGCCTACAGATGCGAGATTTCGACGTCTACGAGAGAGAACAGAAGCCGGCATGCAGACGGGACTCAAGATTTATGAAGATGGAACGTTGAGGTGCGGAGATCGCCTATATATTCCGAGTGGCAAGCTACGCCAAGAGTTGATGACCGAGGCTCATAGATCGATTTATTCCATTTATCCCGGGGGTACGAAGATGTACCGAGACTTGAGACAGCATTTCTGATGGCATTGGATAAAGAGGGAAATTGCAAGATTTATGGCGAAGTGTTTAGTTTGTTAGCAAGTCAAGGCTGAACATCAGAGGACTGCAGGATTGTTACAGCCACTCCCCATTCCCGAGTGGAAGTGGGAACACATTACCATGGACTTCGTCACAGGATTTCCGCGGAGCCCTAGCGGAAAGGATACAGTTTGGGTTGTCGTAGACAGACTCACCAAGTCTGCACATTTTTTGCCCTTCAGAGTTGGGCAATCCACAGAGATACTAGCAGACATGTATATGAGACAGATAGTACGATTACATGGAGTGCCGGTTAGCATCGTATCGGATCGTGATTCCAGATTCACGTCACATTTTTGGCGGAGTATGCAGGAGAGCCTAGGAACTCGTCTCAAGTTCAGCACTACGTATCACCCACAGCCTGATGGACAGTTAGAGTGCACGATACAGATATTAGAGGATATATTGAGAGCGTGCATGATTGATTTTGGAGGATCTTGGGAGGACCACCTACACTTGGTAGAATTCTCCTACAATAACAGTTACCAGGCCAGCATACAGATGGAACCTTATGAGGCACTATACGGAAGGAAATGTAGGTCGCCAGTTTGTTGGAGTGACGTGGGAGAGCGTCAGATACTTAGTCCAGAATTGGTGACGCAGACAGTAGAGAAGGTCAAGCAGATTCAGTGCCACCTGCGCGCAGCACAGGACAGACAGAAACACTGGGCAGATACGCACCTCAGACCATTAGAGTTCAAGGAGGGTGACCATGTATTTTTGAGGATATCGCCTACCCGCGGTACTATCAGATTCGGAGGCAGAGGCAAGCTGAGTCCGAGGTACATCGGACCTTTTGATATTTTGGAACGAGTTGGCGAAGTGGCTTACCGTCTTTCATTACCTCCATCATTAGAGGGAGTACATGACGTATTTCACGTATCGCAGCTGAGGAGATATGTCGCAGACCCTAGCCACGTGCTTGATCATTCGGAGATTACAGTCGGGCCCAGTCTGTCTTACGTAGAGCAGCCAGTTGAGATCCTCGATCGCAACGAGAAGACTTTGAGAGGGCAGACGATTCGACTGGTCAGAGTGGCATGGAAGCACCATTCACCAGGCGAGTCTACTTGGGAGCGCGAGGATTCTATTCGGCAGCGATTCCCGTACTTATTCGAGGAGCAAGGTACGAATTTACGTACGGCATTTGATTACTAGATTGTTTTAAAATTTTGTTAGATATTATCGTGCTTTACTTTTAATTTCGGGGACAATTTTTCTAAGTTGGGAAGAATGTAAACCCCCTCGATTTATTCTGTAGATAGTTAGAGTGGATTTGAAAAATTTTGATAGCAGATGTCGAGGTTTAGAGTAGAGATAATTTATCTGGTATTTATTTCATTTAATTAAAACCCTTGGCGCGCCCCATCATTTTTTGATTTTTCGGAGCCCAATATCAGCCCATAAATTCCGTTCAATTTTTGTACTTCTGACCTGACCCGCCAAATTAGGCATTGGACTTTTCCGTCTTTTAATATTAATTTTTGTGTGCTCTAAATTAATTGCGTAACATTCCGAAATCGTAACCCATATTTAATTTCGTGTCGGACACCTGTGTCGTTACCCTAAATTTTGGGATACCAACTTAACCCGTTGAGCCGGACTAACTAAAGGGTCCAAGACTGACTCCAAGCCCCCACTATTTTTGGCCTCTGCGTCATTTCCGAATTTTGACCCCAAGTGCCCCAATTAAATTAAAATTCGTGGGACACTTTATTTCTATTTTAATCGAGAATACCAACTTTGTAAATCCTATTTTTAATCCTAAATTAATCCCAATGTCTTCCTAATTAAACCCGTACCTAACGCTCAACACCCTCTCACCATGAAAATTGCTAAACATATTTTTCTCCGCAATTTTTGTGTCATTTTATGTGTCCATGTAATTTCTCGAATTTACGGGGCTAAGTTGCAATTATTAAATTATGTGGCAACACCCTATTGGCCAAGAACTAATGATAGGTCCCAAAATGGGGTCCCATTCTCACCCATCCCTTCACCCTCATGAAGAAACCCTCTCCTCTTCATGATTAATCTCAACCATCCATTTTGAATAGGATGATCTCACCCATCCATCTCCTCCACACACACCCCTATAAAGTAACTCCTCACCCCACCCTCAACCAAAAACCTACCGGCCCTAATCTCAATAAAATCTCTCTCTCTCTCCTCCTCCATTTCTTTTTTTCATGCAAAGGAAACTCCATTCTTCTTCTTCTTCCTCCTCCATTTCTTTCTTCTTCTTCTTACTTTCTTCTTCTTGGTAGAGGAGCAGTCCGGCCCGGCCGACTGAATCCATCCGGCCTGTGCACAGCGACTCCGGCCCGGCGGCTCCGGCCTGTGCAAGGCTACTCCGGCTCAGACTCCTCCATCCGGCCTGCTCCACATGACTCCGGCTGTGCACCGACAGCGTCGCACCACTCGACATCGGTAGTACACCACCGAACCAGCAGCCATACTCATGCTGCAGCCCTCTTCCCTGCCCCCGTGCGTTCCTCCCGTCGCCGGCCTGCACCGTCGTCCCTTCGATCAGCTGTGTTTGTCCCCCCCCGTCGTCGGACTGCACCGCTCCGGTCTCGCCTGCTCTCTCCAGGCCAGAGCTTCCCGTCCGACCCCCATCATCAACACTACCACCACCCTCAACACCACTACCACCACCCTCAACCCCACGGTCACCCCCACCGGCCGTACTCCGTCGACATCGGCGAGGTCGACTCTCCCCCCTCTTGTTTTTTTATTCCAGAATTTAAATACCTTTTTAAATTGGATGATATATGGTTGTGTGAATATGAACTAGGGAATATGTTTAAGGTTAGGGTTCTTGATATATATTGATTTGTGTAAGTTTGAGTTTACAAAAAGGATGTGTTGTTGTATTATAATATAGGTGAGCATGTGATGATAAAAAGAGATTAGGATTAATGGTGAGGTTAGGGTTTGATTTCAAATAGAGGTTATGAATATTATGCATGGTTGAAAAATAAATGCTAAATCAAGTATTTACGGTTTAAATAAGAATTGATTGAGAATATGAAATACATGCATGCAAGGATGGAAATTTGGATATAAAATGAGGGTGGATGTTAATGCCATATGAGACGGTTATCCTAATTATTAAAAACACATTGGTTATTGTGGTTTAGCTATTTTAAAACTATGACTGAAAATAAAATGATAATTAAAAGGGTGATGGACATTGGGAGCAGGTGATTGATTTTGAAATAGGTATTATATCGGACCATGAGTCAAAGATTGAGGACGGTGAAATATTAGTTAATTATTGAGATTGAGACTGAGTTTAGGTGTAGATGTGTGTAGCACCCCTGTCTGTCATAAGTAGATTATTGATTCTGGTTTGTATCTCATCTCTAGGTACTACGGGACCTGAGGACTTGGACGCGGTACTAGATCCCCGTCATCAGCAGCATCACGCAGGGAAGTGTACCTTGCCACCCTGTATTACAGTTTACAGATATTGTTGCTCTTTATGTACTCGTACGCGTATTTATGTTGATGTTCGATACTCCGTGTCCGATTCACAACCGGGTGTTGACATTCGACTTAACGTCTTAGAATAATTACTAGATGCTTCATAGCACCCCAATGCACGTACCTGAGTACATCGATACCCCAGGACACACTCATACACTGTGATCGTATCAGATTTTTGTATCCTGATACTGACATCATGACCATAGACTGGGACAACCTTAGGGTCGCGTCTGTTGAGTTAATTCTTTGTGTCGAGACTGTAGTTAGAGGTTCAGGTTCAACGCACAATCGTTGACCGCTTGGGAAGGGGAAGACAGTTACTAGACGTTTGGGCTACTCTGCACGCGCTTATATATGTAGTATTTTGTAGTGATACCTGTATCTAGTGTAGCTGTTTCACCCGTGTGTCTCTGTGCTCGGAGCTATGGTCCGACCCGTGTGTCTCTGTGTTCGGAGCTACGGTTTTATATTAGAAAGCCCACGCATCGAACATTGTCTTTAAACTGTGTCACACTAGTTTGGTTATGCTAGATTACCTGTTGTTGCACTTCTACTATCTGTTTACCTGGCATGTTATTTTTTTGTACCTTGTTACGTCCCTCTGAGGACCTAGTTCCCTTCCAGGTGTAGGCTACGAGGATTACCCGGAGGATTACGGACCGGGCATCTATCCAGCAGCTGTACTCACTGCCGAGGACGAGGTCATTCCTGAGGACTTCGCCTGATCGCTGGTAGTGACTCTTTCCTTGGGGCGGTATCTTTACCTAGTTATCTGCTGCCGTCCCAAGTTATCTTATTGCTTACTTTCATTCCAGTATATTTGTACTAGCGGGTTTGTCCCCGTATGACTACTCTAGTATTTGTATTTGATACTTGTCTGGATATTTTCTTCCTGCACATTAGTTGTTTTATTTACTTCTATTGTGCTCTTATATTGCTGCCTGTGGATGAGATTTAGATGGAGTCTACTTGTGTTATGTTATGGGTTATTCATTGTACTTCACATCTTAAGTGTACTCCGACGGGCCCATTAGATTGGAAAGCCCGCCGAAGTACACTGCTGGCCATTGCCACGTGTCTCGGTTCCTTATTCATGGAACCGGGGCATGACAGTAGTGGGTCCCTTTGGTATCCTATGCTTGAGGGTGTATGCGACGTCCCTGATTCTAATGCCATTGACCTCTGGGTCTGCTGAGGATATCCTCGGGTTTGATGGTGACTTGATCTACATAACATGCACTGTCCCAATCGACGATGACAATCTCTATGAATATGACTTGTTATACCACAAAAGTGACAAGTACGGTGCTCCTTGGTTGGATATGGAGCGGCAATATATGGTTGTTGGCGTGTCAAAGGGTGTCTAATGGCTCCTCCTTGTTGTGTTCTTGCTGGACCTTGGTGAATTCTCTTTTGATTTCCGTTTCCTTTGCTGATGGCCTCCTGGATCCTGGCCTCTATCAATAAATCGGCATAAGAGATCCGGGACTGTGTGCTAGTGTAGTGCTGGAGTTCCTGAGTCAGCCCGCGGTGAAACCTCTTAGCCTTCTCCAAGTCATTAGGTATTAGGGCAGTGGCATACTTACTGAGACGGCTAAACTCTGCATCATACTCGTCAACTGTCTTGTTCCCCTGCTCCAGATGGAGGAACTGATCGTACAACGCATCCCTTACCGTGTCCGGGAAGTACTTTCTCTCAAAGCACTCCAAGAATTGCTCCTAAGTCTAACGCATACCCAACTGGCGCTCTATTGATTCCTACCAGTGATGAGTGTTACCCTCTAGCTGGGTCCTTACACCTATCATCCATAGATTTGTAGGTAGTTGGGATGCTTCTAACAACTTCTTGGTATTGGCAATCCAGTTCGTAGTCTCCTCTGGACTCTCAATGCCTTTATATGGCTTGCGGCCCATCTGCACAAAGTTCTTGACTGTACCAACCCGAGCTTGTGGTACTGAAACTAGTGCCTGGGCTGGTGCAGGGGCTAGTGTAGCCATTCTCTCAAGTGCTGCCAGAAATTCTAGCCTCTGCTCTGCCACTTGCTGCCTCTGCTCTGCAGTCTGCGCGGCTGTTGGCTGACTCTGTTCCTGCATTATCATCTAGAATAATTGGAACAGCTTCGCCTGGATATCCTGCGGTACTAGTGGAGCTGGAAAAGTCCCATTAGGCACCGTTGGAGGAGTTGATGGAATTGGATAGTTAGTCAGTCCATCCGGTCCCGAAAGAAGAGGAGTCGTTGAGGCCTCTCCTGGTGATTGGCCGTTGACCCCTGGAGACGCGTTGTCCCCGGTGGCGGCATGTCCGTTACGCAAATTCATCTCTCTGCAAGAGGTGGACGGAGGATTAGGAAAAGTACATGAATCAAGCAGGATGCAAGCACTTAAGTAGGACATGTTGGAAGGAAGGTGAGTTATAGTTAAGTGTGGATGAGACCTAAAATTCTAATCCTAGGTGCAGGCTTGCTCGGTATAGTTATGTAACCGAAACAGCTAAATCGACCTGCATGGGCCACCACAAAAATATGTCATGCTCCAGTCCCAAAATACGTAGGACTAGAAATACGTAAGCATGCCAGCCACATGTATGTGGCAACTCCAATATATGGATACCATAATACACACGTACGTTGTAATATGAATATTAACTCACATGTGGTATATATATGGTCACAAGTCACAAATATACTAATCTCATCCACACAACAAGTCATAGAAAAGAAATAACTAAACTAGAATAATGAGTCTGAATAATCCAAAAATATTAGTCGGGTGGAGACAAATCCACTACCAATAACTATATCAAAACTAAAATTAGAGTGGAGGGAGCAGTGAGCGGGTGTTCCTTGGGTTGGGCAGTGCGCGGGTAGGAGAAGCGGGGGAGAGGGTAGTTTAGGCTGCTTGGCTTAGTTGTTTTAAGGGTTTAGGGGTTTAGTAATAAGGGTTTAGGATTAAGGATTTTTAAATTCTTTTCTTTTCCTTTTATTATTACTAATACTAAAATAATAATAATAATAATAATAATAATAATTACTTATTATTATGATACTATTTATTTATTTGCATAAATATATTTAAGGTATAGAAAAATCCAGAAAAATACATTTGTACCCCAAAATTAAATTCTAAAAATCTATCACTCTTGCACAAAGATTTCTAAAATAAAAATAACAGTTTTTGTGCACTAATTCTAAATAAGTAATTATCCAGGTAATTGAATCAATAAGTTTTATTTTCTAAATAACTATAAAATAATATAGATAAATTCAATAATTAATTAATTAAATAATATTTAAAAATATAGGCTTTTATAAATCCTCTCGATCCTGAAGGAAGTGTCAAAATCGGTGCTGATGTCAGACGCTTCTTCAGCTCATCGAAAGCCGTCTTACACTCCTCAGTCCAGATAAACTCCTCACCTTTATGCGTCAGTCGCGACATAGGCGCAGCGATCCTCGAGAAGTTTTTCACGAACCTCCGATAATATCTGACAAGTCTGAGAAAACTCCTAATCTCTGTAACTAATGTAGGGGTAGGCCACGTCTCTACTGTAGCGATCTTCTCTGGGTCAACTGATAGTCCATCTCCAGTGATTATGTGTCCCAGGAATGGTACTCTATCCAAGCAGAACTCACATTTGCTGAGCTTGGCATACAACCTCTCCTGCCTCAGCGTCTCCAACACGATCCTGAGATGCCTCTCGTGCTCCTCCTGGCTCTTGGAATATACCAAGATGTCATCGATAAATACCACCACGAACTTATCTAAGTACTGGTGGAAAATATTGTTCATCAGACTCATATATACTGCTGGCACGTTGGTTAAACCAAACGACATGACTAGAAACTCATAGTGCCCGTACTTCGTCCGAAAAGCCGTCTTCGGAATATCCTCTCTCCGTACCTTGATCTGATGATAGCCGGATCTGAGATCGATCTTCGAGAATACACATGCGCCACTAAGCTGATCAAATAAATCATCGATGCGCGACAATGGGTACTTGTTTTTTATCATAATGATATTTAATGCCCTGTAATCGATACACAATCGTACCGTCCCGTCCTTCTTTGGCACAAATAAGATGGGTGCCCCCATTGAAAAACACTAGCCCGAATGAAATCCTTATCTAAGAGATCATCTACTTGGACTTTCAACTCAACCAACTCCTTCGGTGCTAGTCTGTAGACGGAAGAAGTAACTGGCTCGGCTCCGGGAGTCAACTCTATAGTGAACTCTATCTCTTTGTCAGGTGGCAAGCCTGGAAGATCCTCTGGAAACACATCCTCAAACTATGATATAAAGTGAGGGTACATCAGTTCACCTTCTGCAATGTGTGTCGCTAAGGTAGGTTGGACACCATGCTCTCGGGCTCCCCGAAGAAACTCAAACTCAGGGTGATCTGGTGGTCTAAATATGACGCAACCACGATGACAATCTAGCGTTGCATGTTATTGGATCAACCAATCCATGCCTAAGACAATGTTATAGTCCGGCTTGGAGAAGACCAGAAATCGGGCACGCATCTCTCGTCCGCAAACAACTACTGAACATGATCTACAAGTGTCACTAACTAGTATTATTCCACATCCCGTAATAATCCTCTTAATCTTCGGAAGGGGTGCAGTTGCTATTCTATGGATGGCCATAAAACTAGCAGCTACGAAAGAGTGTGTGGCACCAGAGTCAAATAATACTGCTGCTGGTAATGAAGCTACTAAGATAGTACCTACGATCACTTCTTCGGCTGTCTCTGCCTACTCTATTGTCATCGCATAGGCCTGGCCATATCTCGATGCTGGTGCTTGTTGCTGCTGTTGAGTCTGCTGGAATCGATCCGCCTGGGGGGCCAAGGGTGGTCTCCTCTGATTTTTTTCTGGTGCTGGTGGTCGCAGTGCTCCATCTTCTGCGTAAGGCGGCCTCGGTCTGGGAGGCTGCTAATAAGGCCTCGGTACTGGCAAGGCTGGCCGATGAACCATCTGTATTGGAGCCCTCTGATCTGGGCAATCTCGGACTGTATGCTGGTCTGACCCACATCTCAGACATACGGCCAGCCTCCGTCGAGAGTCCCTCAATAAATGTCCCTTCTTGCCACAGTAATGGCATATGGGAATCACTTCTCCTTGTAGGGGTGCTGCTCTCTGCTGCTGCTACTGCTGTACCAGTGGATGCTTTGCAGGTCCTCCCTACGGGGCTCGAACTGATGATGACAATGCACAAGAGCGCTTCAAGCTGGCCTCCATCTTGTTGATGCGGTCCTGGCGTCGTGATGCTAATAACACCTCAGAGTAGGAGGTGGGGGCTATAGACCCAATAAATCTCTGCATCTCAAAACTCAGGCCTTCATAGAACTTCTCGGCCTTCGTCTCCTCGGTCGGGATCAGGTACGGTACAATTTTCTCAGGCGGAGGAACTCTGTATTGTATTCCTCTATAGTCATACTGCCCTTCCTGAGGTTCTGGAATCTATCCGAAGTTCTGCTCGGGCAGCGGAAGGTATGTACATCTCCTGGAAGAGCATAGAGAACACTTCTGATATGACCCGATCGGGTCCCAAGCGCTCCTCCTCTGAGAGCCACCAGTGATGAGCATTGCCAGTAAGCTGCATTCTGACGGCGGTCATCCATCTGTGCTGCGGAAGATCGGTAGCCTCTAGCTGGTACTGAATGCTGCTGAGCCATGCATGAACCTCCGTCAACTCTTTCGTGCCAACAAAAGGAAGTGGTATCATACGACGGAAGTCTATGACGAACCCCATCATCTGTCACGCCCCAATCTTCCGCAGGCAAATCGACCATTCCCGCTAGGCGAGAATCACCGCACCAGCGCTCCCGCGAAATAATCGGTTTGACCCATCCGGGTGTGATGCCGCACGAGCGTGAGCCACGCCCGCGCAAGATCGTGGTTCATTGGCTGGCGGTAAGAGTTCTAAACCACAGAGTCGCACAGATTGTCCGAGTGCAGCGGAGTCATGAACGCATAGGTGATCGGTAACAGGTTTACTAAGTCGATAATATAGCAGAAGCATTGAGTAACACAAGTTAAAGTAAAGTAACTCTTTATTGATATAAATAAGTGTTACAGGCAGCATATAGCGGAGTTTACAAGTCACTCAAGCCTCTCTCTTTGAAACTGTAAAAGCGTATCAAGTGGCTACAATTCTGGAATGATTGTACAGGCGATGTTCACAACATTATGTCTTGTATATGTGCTTCAGTTTCGGATACAATGCTGCTTCGGAGTGATCTCCATGCCTTAGCACGCACGAAGGAGGCATCCGCACCGAACAAGGTTCTCCCGCACCCTGCATACAAACTGGTGGATTATCAGTACATTGAATGCACTGGTGGGGAAGCTACTCGCCCGCTCGACAAATCCAAACACGTAATAAAGGTTCCGTGCACCAACTATTAAGTTGTCTTTCTAGTTGCCTTAGGATCAGTTTCATGCAAACTTTGAATAACTTAACTCGTGTGGCAGTACACCGTGTGACATGAGGGGTAACACGACGAGACTTACCAACTTACCGTTTACCCTTCCCTGTCCAAGGCAAACATTATTAATTTAAGCACGGGCATGTATAAACATTTAGGGGCATTTATAATGAAAATCAAGTTATAGCATATACAAACACGAGAGTCATTTTGTATCATGATCGTTCAGGTGTTCAGTTGATGTGATGCAATAACTCGCACGCGGATAGCCGCTAAGCGAGGATGACTTATCTATATGAACGTTTGTCGCTGGCATAGCCATAAAGGACCGTTTAGTCTTGAACAAGGATGGTATGCAATGAAGCACGTGAGGCGCTATACGCCATCCTGTCCACATGTGAGACTATCGTGAAGTTCCATCCGGATCAGATCAGTTCCAGTGCCCTGGAGACCGCCCGTGGAACAAGATCCGAAGATCACCTTTTTCAAGTTGTCCGCGACATGCAGGTCAGGGTCATTCCAAATCCATAACTTGATATGATAATCCATGATTCATGATCTGAACCGAGCGTTTGCTCCAACAGCTATTCATTCGTTACGTGACGTAATTCTCGTTCAGATCTAAACTTGATGTGATTATCATTAAGTTACAACGTGACAGGATTCTCGTTTAGTATTCATTTGCCTTGATGTATTCCCCTGGTTCGGGGCTGCCTTGGGTGACCTAACGGTCCCGGATACTTGCAGGTTCATTCAGGCACGAAACGACTACTTAGTAGTCTCCCGGGGTTTGGATAAAAATAAGGCAACATACAAGCAGACAAGCATGCATTTATATAAACATAAACATTCACGTTAGCTCAGGCCCGAAGGTATGCCGAGGAGTGAGATCATTAGGGGAATTCCCGAGCGACACGTTATAGGCAGCATGCGAGGGTCTGAACATATATAAAAGTAATGTTTCATTCCATGTTCTAGCATAAGCAATAGAAGTTTGGATTATTCCCTTAGCTAGGTGCGTTGGATTCTTATTAGCATGCAGGAGGGTGATTCACCTAGCGACTAGCATGTATCGTTCCATATTTTATGTGTGCTGGCTAAGCAAAGACAAGTTTACCGTAGCCACCCACCTTAGCGATGATTCGCTTCGGTAGAGCGATACGTCAAGCGAGCCTCTGAAAGCCTAAGCTGGATTCCCGTAGGGACAAGTCTGGATATCCTTTGCCTCAAACGAGTATTCTCGCCTGAGCAAAGCGGGTCAGAACATGCACTTTTGTCGTTTGAATCGGCAGTCCGCTTGAACGGAATAGGGTGTTACATCATCGACTGGCGTGCTGGTGGTGTCGCCTGTCCCAAGGCCGTCATAATACTCTCCCTCAAGATCTCAGCCTGGCGCTGCTGGGCCTGCTGCTGAGCCTGCTGCTAGACCTGCTGCTGGGCCTGCATTATCGTGTGACCATCTTAAACATCTGAGGCCCGTCCATTGGTTGCCCTGTTGGAAAAGGCATATATGGCATATACGGAGGAAATGGAGGTGGTAAGGGCAACTGCTGCTCCTCCTGTCTCGGGGTCCTCTGATCCTCATGACCTGCCTGATACGGAGTCTGGTGCCCGTCCAAAGGCACCTTTGGATGCCCAGATGACTATCCCTAAGAGATGAAGTCAACAGAAGAACATGCCCCAGTTCCGGTTCTCTGGATGATCCTGCGTTACGGGGGACATCGCCTGGCTGCGCGATACGTCCGCTACGGAGATTCATAACTCTGAAAAGAAGTCATGATTAAGATTAACGTTAAGGAATTTAAACAAGATGCAAATTGGCAAAAGATGCAAATTGGCAAAAGAAATCAAAATAGAGGTGTCATGTGAAGGACTCAAACATGTAGATGAGATTCCTAATATCTATTCCTAATTTACAGGCTCGCTTGGCACATACATATGACCAAGATGATTTAAATCGGACCTGCATGGGCCACCACAAAAACCTTGTTACGCCCCAGTTCCAAATATAAGGAACTGAGCCACGTGGCAATGGCCAACAGCACACTTCGGCGGGCATCCCAATCTAATGGACCCGACAGAGTGCACCTAAGCTGTAAAGTATAATGATAAAATCCAACACATAATACATAAACAGTAAAATTAAATCTCATCCACCGGCAACAGATATAAGAGCACATAGAGGTAATCATAACTACTAATGTGCAGAAGGGAAATAATACGAGAAATATATCATAGTACAAATACGAGATGAGTCACACGGGAACAAACCCGCTAGTACTGTAAACCCCCTGATTTTCAGGAATTTTAAAATCAATTTCATAATTTTCTAGAATTTTCTGGAATTTTTAATTAATTAAAACTAAGGTATTTTAAAATTAAATAATTTTTAAATGATGTTAATCAATATTAAATATTATGAAAATAATATTTTTAGGTGTAAAATGAAATATTAGACATAGGGTAATTTTTCTTGAATTTATTGGACCCCAAAAATATTTTTAAAGACCTAAAAACTAATTAATTATTAAACCCTAAATTAAACCCAAATAAACTTGGTTTATTTGTGAACCAAACCAAACCGAACCATGCTGAACCAGAGCCTAAACCAACCCTAACCATAGCAGGTCGGGTCAAATCTAAACCCGACCCTCACCCTTACCCTCACCCTTTGCCTATCGGATCGGGTCGGATCCCATCCACCGCCCGACCCGACCCGAAACCCGACCCGTTAACCCTAAACCTAACCTGATCTTCCCTCGACCCTTCGGTCATGCCGCCGGCCGACCCGTCGTGGCCCTTCGGCTTCCCCGCGCCGCTCCGCCTTCCACGCAACCACTGCCACCTCTTCCCCTTCGCCTCCCGCCGCCGGCCGCCACTTCTCTTCCCTTCCCACCTCCTATAAAACCGCAGCACCCCCAACCACCGTCGTCTCCGGCCGCTCCCATCCACCGCAGCCGCCTCCGCCTCCCTCCTCTGCTCTAGCCACCCCAGCCGCCTCCGTCGTCCCCGACGACCACAGCCTCCCTATCACCCTCAGCCCCGAGCAGCCCCGGCGAGCCGTCCCCGGCCGACCTAGCCGGCAACAGTAGCAGCAGCAGCAGTGGCTGCCTCCGCCTGAGCTCCGCCAGTGCCTCCTCCAGCTCCGGGACGAGCCGACGAGCCGACTAGCCAAGCTGCCACCGCCATCGCCTCCGCCTTCCTCCGGCAGCAGCAGCTCCGGTGAGCCCGAAGAAACCCTAACCCTAGCAGCCCGCCGCCGTGTCACGGATCAAAGTTTTAGCCCTCTGCGGAGACCTGTTCAGGTAGCCGTTTTTCTCTCCTCGCTGCCCCATTTCTTGTTCCGTCTGTTGTGACGCGAACCCTGTGTGACCCTCTCGATACCCGTGCAACCCGTTCGGTGTGTCACGTCCTGTAGCGATCGTGAACTACGATCTAAAATAAGGAAAATATTCACCCTACTTTTTCCCGGAACTGAGTGCGGCCCGCCAAACGGGACGACTTGGTCGTGTGCAAATTTCACCGAAAGGTGCACACCGTTGATACGGACGTGTGGAATTTTGCGAAAGTTGATTTGGATGTACATGCACACCGGAATCAACACGTATCCGTCGACAACGCCCCATATCGGCCCTGTTCTGGAACTCGTTGTAACTTCGTGTACACACGTCGGATCGAAACAAAACTTGCACCATCAGACTCGTAGCAATATGCTGGTCCTGTGACCCAAGTTTGGTTTGATTATGAGAACGTTGACAAAATCGCGTATCGTGGGCCCCACGACTCTACTTGACGGGCGATTTTGTGATCGGCTCATCGGAATCCAGTTCTGGACGTTTCGTTTGGTTCATATCATCATTCTGGCCTTGTGGACACTAAGTTTGACGAATTTGGAGAATATTGTCTCGGACACATTTTTTGGTGCGAAGCGGGCCACATGTGGAACCCGCTTTGACCAAGAACTCTCATTTTTGCCCCTGTGTCCAAATTGGACTCAAGGACATGCGTTTTTAGCTATTAGATATTTTTTGAATCTGTTGGTGATGTTTATTTCAGCAACCGGAGGAGTACCTACAAATCCTACGGATACCAGAGCTACAGTTGGAGTCAGAACCCCAGGCAAGTGTACCTTGCCAACCTTGCAGTTCTTGTTACATATTTTCTTGATTTATTTATATATTGTATCTGTTCAACCTAGGACCGTGTGATATTACTTAGCGTCCAAATAATATTCGGGTGTCAACACTGTACGCAGAGTTGTGTAATATCACCTAGACATGGATATCGAGACCCTATACTTTCTCGTGCTTGCATCATCAAGTACGTCATAACCCAGGATACCTGACACTATTCATGAGACAGAATCTTCCTGAGATATTCATGGTGATTCTATATAGGTTACATGATTCATGACCTAGATATTGCATGTGCTTAACTATCATATGACTTGCTACATTAGTTATGATCTTGCGTGACATGGACATGAGACATTGTGGACATGAGACGTGTGATTACATTGGGTGGGGAGAGACACACAGGCTACAGGCTGATTTTATATATATTATGGTGCCATAGGCCCAATACATAGTAAAATACATAGTAAATTACATAGTATATCTACTACAGGCTCTCCGACACAGAGCTTGTCGTAGTCTCAGCCTAAGTCTAGTGATACTCTTATTTGAATTTCACATAGATGGTTACATAGTTTACCCTATTGTTTTATTTATTGTTGTACTGCATTAGTTTTGGCATGATTTATTCTTGTACCTTGCTATGTCCCCTAAGGACCTGGATTCCGGATTATGTCCCCAGGATTAGCAGACGAAATCTATCCTGAGGTATACGGGACCGGAGCGTTAGCAGGAGCAGAAGCAGGAACAAGTACATACATTGGAGCAGAACCAGGAACCGAGGACGAGGTGATTGCCGAGGATTTCTCCTGAGCATATGTCTTATCCATACTCAGTATATGATATTGTTATCTTATTTTTGAACGATTGTATCAGACTTGTTATCGGATTATTCCCCGATTTATTTACTTGTGTCTTGATGATGATTATGTTTCACTTTGTTGATATTGATGTATTCATTTCTGTGGATGATATTAGTAGACCTTTATTGTTGTACTACAACTTAAGTATATCCTGATGGGTCCATTAAATTGGGTTTGCCCATAGGTGTGTGCTGCTGGCCATTGCCACGTGTCTATTCCCTCGATATTTGGGGACTGGGGCATAACAAGTACAAATACTGAAATGAAGGAAAGCAGTAACATAACTAGGAACAGTATCTGAAAGCTAGATAGTAATACCGTCCCAGGGTGAAGTCACTACCAGAGATCAAACGAAGTACTCGGAAATATTCTCGTCCTCTGCAACGGGTCCTTCTGCTGGATATGCAATCCGTCCGTACTCCTCCGGGTAGTCCTTCTCGTCTAAGCCTGAAAGGGAACCAGGTCCTCAGAGGGACGCAAAAAGGTACAAAAATACAGCATGCCATAGTATAATAGAAAGAAACAAGTGCAACGCTGGTATAATCTGGCATAAACACCTAAGTAAGACACAGTTTGAAGATAATGTTCGACGCGTGGTCTGTCCAAAATAAAACCGTAGCTCCGGACACGAAAATACACGGGACGTACCGCAGCTTCTAGCAAAGAGTCATACGGGTGATACTACTACTCCGGATACAGGAACACTACAGAAATAGAACATATACATATATATAGCACGTGCAGAGGAGCCCAAACGTCTAGTAGCTGTCTTCCCCTTCCCAAGCGGTCAATATTTGTGCGCTGAACCTGAACCTATATCTAGTAGTAAAATAACTATCAACGATCATGACCCTAAAGTCGTCCCAGTTTCCATTCACGCTGACAGTACCAGGATACAGGAAATATGGCACGATGATAGTGTCTGAAAGTGTCCTAGGGTTATGATATAACCAAGTGTGTACATCAAGGTATTGTGAACATCTATCACTCGTTACCAGACGTTATCGACGAACGTCTGCACCCGGTTGTGACCCGGATACGAAGTAACGATTCTAATCCATAACGTGCACAATGCATATAATAAATAAATAAATATCTGGTAACTGAAATACAGGGTGGCAAGGTACACTTGCCTGGATACGGATGCTGAAGATGGGTCCCTGGTACAACGTCCAAGTCCGCGGGTACCACAGTACCTAGAGACGAGATATAAGCTCAATCAATAAACTATCACTAGGCTAAAATAAGAGGTGACACACATCTAGCATATGTTTCAATCTTAGTTACAAGCTCACATAGACACTAAGCTAGAGGGTTGACCAAGGTTGGCAAAAGGTATGTTATATCTCATCCGATTGATCACCTGTATAATATCATCAGACAAATCCTCAATCCTACTATTCATTACGGTGTTTTTCAATATTTTGAGCCATGATCAATTCTCATATTCCTCCTGGTATTCACAAACATTATCATGCACGGTGACATATATCATCCTCAAATAAATTAATAATTTATTTATTAAACGCTCATTTATATAAAATCATCTTTTAATCGTTTGAACATCATTTTCACATATACACAACTATTCCTCGTTAACTTCATTATAAAAATTAGCTTTCAATAATAACCAATGGTTTGATACCACTCTACCATTTTACAACAAATAATTCTGCCCCTCGATAAATTCATTATTATGCATGGAACAAATATAACTCCAAACCCTAAGATTCACATCTAGCATTCAAAAATCCTAAATATCAACATAGCATTTAACCATAAATTGCATATATTAAAATGTAATAAACCCTAAAACTCATGCATTCAAAACCCTAAAATCTCAATATAGCAAACTTCTTAAACCCTAACACTAACTAACTAAGTTATATAACCATAACAATATACTACACATGGGGAGGGGGGAGAGCTCACCATGGCGGCATGTGGTGGCCGCGGGTGGAGCTGCTATGGTTACACGCCGAAGGGGGAAGTGATGGTCAGAGGGGTCGACAGCAAGGTGGAGGTGCTGTGGTGGTGGTGCGAGCTTTGGTGGCCGGTCGAGGTAGGACGTTGCTGGTGATGATGATGAAGATGATGCGGGTGGCCGTCTCTGGCCGAAGGATGGTCGGCATTATCAGCAACGTGGAGGCCGGCCGATGTGGTGGAGTCTCGTGGAGGAGGCAGCTCGGCAGAATGGTGATGTAGCAGCGGTGGTGATGGCCGGAGTGGTCGTGAAGGCTGCTATGGAAATATAGGCGGTTGTCGACAGTGGGGAGACGGGATGGACGATGGAGATACGGTGGGTCGACGAGTAAGGTGGCAGCGGGTGGTAGATGTTGGCAGTGAGGGCAGGATAGAGGAGGTTGACGGTGATTCGCCGGAGTGGAGGTGATGGAGGCGGGCACGGGTGGAGGTTGGTGGAATCTCGTAGAGGGGCTGTGGTTCTTGGGGATGTAGGCGGTTGGTGGAGGAAGCTCGGTGGAGTTTGTCCGGGGGGTGGCGGCGTGGAGGTTGGTCGAGGTGGACGACGGTGGTAACTCGCCGGAGAAGGAGGGAGGCCGGTCGGCTGGAGTAATAGTGAAGAAGAGGTGAAGAAGAAGAAGAAGAAGAAGAAGAAGAATAAGAAAAATGAAGGAGGAGGATTGTATTCGGCTGGAGTTGTGAATAGGGGGGAGAGAGAGTGGGGGGGGGGGTTTCTATGCTCTTGGGATTAGGGTCGGCCTTGGGAAAAGGGAGGTGATGGAGAGATTTTATAGGGGAGGGTGTGGTGAGTGTGTGGTAAGGATGAGGGCTTTAATTTGAATGGATGGCTCAGATTCAACATGAAGAAAATGTGCATCAAAAGGGAGGAGTAAGGATTGATATGACCGGTCAAGAGAGGGATATGGGGCTTCTTCATGTGCCTTAGCCAATAGGATGGTGACACATATCACTATATTTGCAAATAAGCCCCTAAACTTTTGGGTATTTGCACAAACATGTAAAATAATGGGGATTTGGTGTGGGAAGTGGTGTTTGGTGTTATGTAGGATGATGGGGTATTGTGTGTTTTGCATGGGGTAAAGAATGAGGTATTGGGTTAAATTGGGGTTAAGTTGGGATTAGTCAAAGTTGGTATCTCCAATTTAATTAAAATAAAATATCATGTGCTCTTAAATTAGATAGGGGCACATGAGATTTTAATTAGGAGTGACACAAAGGTCATGAAAGGTGTAGACTTGGTGTCAGTCTTAGACCCTTTAATTGGTCCGGCTAAACGTGTTGAGTTTGTGTCTCAAAATTGATGGCAACGACAAAGGTACGCGACACAGGATTAAAGAATGGATTTTGGGACCGGGATGTTGTGCAATTAAATTAGAGCACAAGGGATTGTTATTGTGAGTGACAAAAAAGTTCAGCGCCTAAGTTGGCTTGTCAAGTCAAGAGTGCAACTATTAGTTGGAAGTTATGGGCTATTGTTGGGCTCCGAATATTGCAACAACGGTAGGGTGCACCAAGGGTTTAAATAAAGAACCAGACAACTGCAACTAATTTCTAAATCTTAAACACCTGATGCTAAACTAAAAATTTCTAACCCAAAACTAGTCTATCTATAAAAATAAACGAGGGGGTGTACACGTCAAACTCCTGCAGACTCTCCTGTTGTTCCACAGGCTCATGTTATCATAGCCGGGACCGAATCTATCAACACCGATGATCAGATATTTGTAACCGTATATTTTGTTTTTGATTCCTCGTATCAGCCTACTGACTAGTGGGTTGATATAGGGGCAAATATCCATGTATGCCCTAATATTGATTCTTTTTCCTCCTACCGACATGTTGAGGAAGGCGTATCAGTAGCTATAGAAAACTCGAGTGATGCCAGAGTGCATGGAAAGGAAAGAGTGAACCTCAAGTTATCTTCGGACAAGATTCTTCCTTTGCATAATGTGCAGCACGTACCAGACGTCAACAAGAACTTAATTTCTAGTTATTTGCTAAATAAACATGGTTACAAACTTGTATTTGAGTCTGATCGAGTTATAATCTCCCTGAACGGTAACTTTATTAGGAAAGGCTATGTATGTGGGGGTCTGTTTAAACTTTTTGTGGATATGTCTTGCTGTACTTTAAATTCCTATTTAAATAATATTGTATCTACTTCTACTTCTGATTCGAATGCTCTCTTTTATAATACTGATAGTTGTGATATTTGGCATGGTCGTTTGGGACATGTTAATTTTAACTCTTTAAAGAGAATGTCTAGGTTGCAATTGATTCCTAAGATTGACATGAGCAGGATTGAAAAATGTGAGATATGTATACAAGCCAAACAGCCCAGGAATTTTTTTTATTCTGTTGAAAGGAGTTCTCAGCAAATGGAGCTTATTCACAGCGATATTTATGAATTGAACGGCATTCTTACTCGTAGTGGTAAACGGTATTTTATTACTTTTATAGATGATTATTCAAAATACTGCCATGTTTACTTGCTTAGAATTAAAAATAAAGCTTTAAGTAAGTTTGTATCTTTTAAAGCTGAAGTTGAAAACCAGCTTGAAAAGAAAATTAAAATTCTTAGGTCTGATTGTGAGGGTGAATACACCTCTGCTGAGTTTGACTCTTTTTATGAATTGCATGGCATTATAAATGAGGTAACTGCTCCTTATGCTCCTAAACGGAATGGGGGTAGTAGAAAGAAAAAATAGAATATTTCTTGATATGATTAATGCTATGTTAGGTAGCTCTGGTTTATCTGATAATTTATGGGGGGAAGCCCTTCTTTCTGCATGTCATATTTTAAATAAAGTTCCTTTCAAAAAGACTGATAAGACCCCTTATGAACTTTTGAGAAGGTAGAAAGCCATCTTTTGAAATATTTCAAAGTGTGGGGGTGCCTTGCTAAAGTTTCTGTCCTCCTACTAAGAAAAGAAAATTGGGACCCAAGACCGTAGATTGTGTATTTTTTGGATATGCCCAAATAGTATTTCTTATAGATTTCTTGTAATTAAAAGTGAGGTAAATGGTATTGATGCTAACACAATCATGGAATATAGGGATGCTACTTCTTTTGAAAATATTTTTCCTTTGAAAAATAGAATTCCAAGATCTTCTATTTTTATACAAGTCCCTGATGTAACCTCTAGTTCACAACCAAAGGAGATTTCCCCAGTAGAACCTAGGCGAATTAAAAGAACAAGACAAGAACCAGACCTAGGTAAAGGTTTTTTCACCTATCTTGTTGAAGAGGACCTTATATCTTATCAAGGGGCTATGTCCTCAATTGATTCCATATTTTGGAAAGAGGCCATAAATAGTAAAATGGATTCTATTATATCAAATATAACTTGGGATTTGGTTAACCTTCCTGTAGGTTGCAAACCAATAGGTTGCAAATGGATCTTCAGAAAGAAGTTAAGACTTGATGGGTCTATTGAGAAATTTAAAGCCAGGTTAGTGGCTAAAGGGTTCAAACAAAGAGAAGGGATAGACTTTTTTGATATATACTCTCCTGTTACTAGAATTGCTACAATTAGAATGTTAATAGCTATTGCATCTGTTCATAAACTGTTTATTCATCAAATGGATGTAAAAACCGTATTTTTGAATGAAGATTTACATGAAGAGATCTATATGGAACAACCTGAAGGGTTTATTGTTCCAGGGCAAGAACGCAAGGTATGCAAATTAATTAAATCTCTCTATGGGCTGAAACTGTAACACCCAGTCCCAAAAACGTAGGACTAGGAATACGTAACATGCCAACTACGTATTTGACCACACGCTGGTCCGACTTGAATACGTATAAGCTGTATAATAAGGGTAAATAAATACTGAAATCTCTATGTCTCAAACCACATAAAGAACAAAATATCAAGAATGAACTACATGTGCTAAAGTCGGCCGCCAGTAACATATAAGCTCGAATAGACTCGAGAAAGGAATATGAGTCTATAAAACTAGGCTATATCAGCAGATGAATAGACAATAAGAATAACCATAACTTCGGTAGAAATGATATAAGTACCTAGCACCAATGTCTGCAAGACAAAGCAACACACATCAGTAACTCTAGGCAAGCTCCACAACGGTCTATGTTGCAAAACTGGCAAGGGACCAGGTCCTCAGAGGGACGTAACAAGGTACAAGAAATAGCATGCCAAAGTAAAATAGTATAATGCCATATACTCAAGGGTAAACTAATGTAACCATCTAAGTGATATGCATGTGAGAGCATCACTAGTACTCAGGCTGAGACCACTACATGCTCTGTGTCGGGGAGCTGGTAGCAGTAAAATCACGTAATGGGCCAATCTCTGGAATAGAGACTAAAGTACCACAACAATATATATATATATATATATATATATATATATATATATATATATATATATATATATATATATATATGTAATCAGCCTATAGCATGTGTGTCTCTCCCCACCCAATGTAATTACATGTCTTATGCCCACGATGTCTTATGTCCATAACACGCAAGATCATGACCTCTAGCTAGTACAACAAGTCATAATGATATCTATGTATATGCAAGTCTTATGTCACGAATCCTGTAAGCCTATACAAAATCACCATGAATAACTCAGGAAAGATTTTGTCTCATAAATAGTATCAAGTGTCATATGGGTTGTCGTACTTGATAAAGCAAGCATGTAAATATATAGGATCGAGATATCAACTCTCTAAGTGACGTTACACGACTCCGCGTACAGTGTCGACACCCGAATCTTGTTCGGACGCTAGGCAACGTCTCACGATCCTAGGTTGAGCAGGCATGTCACAGAAATAACTCAAGCAAACAATATTAAAGAAACTAGTACAAGTTTGACAAGGTACACTTGCTTGGGTTCAGAACTCCTTCAGTTGCTCCTATAACAGCGAAATCTCCAAGTATGCCTCCGAATGCTGAAACAAACGATACCATCACTCTCAAATTACATAAAAAAGCTAGGATTGACTACCCATAAGTCCAATTTAGACAAAGGGGCAAAATTAACAGTTTTTGGTCAAAGCAAGGTCCATATGTGGCCTACTTCGCACCGAAAAATGTGCTAGAGACAAATTTCTCCAATTTCGTCAAACTAGTGTCTACGAGTCCAGAACGATGATACAAACCCAACTTGGGTCATAAATTTTTCCAATCTCTATATTTCGGTATGCCAAGAACTGGATTCCGATGAGCCGGTCACAAAATTGCCCGTCAAGTTGAGCCATAGGGCCCACAAAATGGGCTTTCGTCAACGTTCTCAGAATCAAACCAAACTTGGGTCACCAAACCAGCGTAACACTAAGAATCCTATGGCACAAGTTTTGTTGCAGAACGACAAGCACACACGAAATTATGACGAGTGTCAGAACGGGCCGATATGGGATTTTTTAACGGATACGCGTTGATTCCGGTGTGCACGAACATCCAAATAAACTTTCGTGAAATATCACACGTTCATATTGACGATACACGCCTTTCGGTGCAATTCACACATGACAAAGTCACTTTTTTAGTGGGATGCACCCCATTTCAAAAAATTCTAAATTTAGAAAATATTATCTTTTTTTTCAAGTTTTTGGAACAACGGTTTGGTCAAAAAAATTATGAATTACTCTCCACTATTTATACAAGCATGAAGGTGGTTATACCTTCTGTGAGTCAGAGAAAACGGTTCTTGAAATGGAGTTACAACAAGGGAGAAACAAATCCGCGAAGTTTTGGCACCATGAAACTGTAAGAATAATTTTAATTTAATCGCACAACTTGGAGGCCTGTTTTGATCTATGATTCAATTGAATTAACGGCTGAAAATAGAGATGAGTGAAGATCTATATATCGAGATTGCGCTATAGGTTTTGGATCGTCGATCCAATGGTCAGATTGTTCAAAAACTATATGTAAAGTTGCTACGACGAGCGTAAAATTCTGACTTCATGATCACACGCGTCACGACAGAATCGACTACCAAATACAGAAATCGTCTGCGATGGGTGTCGTGGAGGACGACGGTGCTTCAGGGGCTCATGCGGGGACAAGAGGGTCGGTGAGAAGGCTTTCTCGTGGCGTCGACATGGCTACTGCTGCGACTGCTAGCGAAGCTTCCGCGAGGGCAGGCTTAGGCGTGGGGGGGGGGGGGGTAGCCGCGCGGACGGTGGTTGAACTCGTCGATGGTGGCGTTGGGTTGCAGGCGGTGATGGCGGTGGTGGTTTGATGGTGAAGGTGGCGGTTGCTTTAAAAAGAAGGGGGGTTTCAGTTTTCGAACTGAGGAGTTGGGGGTTACAGTATGAACGGAGGGGTTTTCGGGTCTTAATATCGGTTTAGGTTTGAGTGAGTTACGGGTTTGGGTTTTAGGGTCGGGTTTGGGTGTAAGTGGGTTATCGGTTTTATCTTTAAGATTAATATAATTAATATAGCCACATAAAAAATATATATAGCCACAAAAATAGGTTTGAAACCCAAATAATTTGCAGGAAAATTCTACAATACTTAATAATAGATACACCTAATAATTATATTTTTCTGTGTAATATTTGTATTTAATTAAATTCACATAAATAGCTATCCTTGAATATTATATTATCTAATTAAATAAAATTAATAAAAATTCTCCATTAAATAAATAATACCAACAAAATTTAAATTTTAAAAAAATAGGGGGTTACAGAAATAAGCGCCAAAGTAATGGCATGATAAATTTGATAAGGTAATTCTATCATATGGTTTTACTATTAATGATTATGATAAATATGTATATAGAAAAACTGTTGGTAGCTCTTGTGTAATATTATGCCTGTATGTTGATGACATTCTTATTTTTGGCACTGACATAGATATTATTTATGATATCAAATCATTCATGTCTCAAAATTTTGATATCAAAGATTTAGGACCTGCTGATATAATTTTAGGACTTAAATTAAGTCGCACTTCTGAGGGAATTGGTATCTCCCAATCTCACTATATAGAAAATATTCTAAAAAGATTTAACTATTTTGATTCTAAACCTGTAAGCACTCCATATAATACAAGTATCAGGTTGAAGAAGAATAAAGGAGACAATGTGGCTCACTTGAAGTATTCTCAGCAAATCGGATGCCTGAACTATATCGCTAATCGTACTAGACCTGATATTTTCTACATAGTAGGAAAGCTTAGTCGGTACACTAGCAATCTGAATAGTTCACATTAGACTGCCTTAGAACGGGTAATAAGATACCTAAAGGGCACGATATCCTATAGATTATTCTAAGGAGGATGCCCATCTGTATTAGAAGGGTATACTGATACAAACTGGATCTCTGATACAGATGGGACCAAAGCCACAAGTGGATATGTATTTATATTGGATAGAACTGCTGTTGCGAAGAACTCTACCAGGCAGACTTGTATTTCTAGATCTACTATAGAGGCAGAATTTATAGCTCTTGACCTCATCAGTGAGGAAGCAGGCTAGCTTAGGAATCTGGTAACATATATTCATCTATGGAGAAAACCAGTTAATGCTATCCATGTACACTATGACAGCCAAGGTGCAATAGCAAAGGCTCAAAGGACAAGTTATAATGGAAAATCCAGACATCTACGCCTGAGGTTCAATTGAGTGAAGCAATTGCGATCCAGTAGAGTAATTGCAATTGACTTCGTCAGATCAAAGAACAATCTAGCAAATTCTCTAACTAAAGGGCTCTCAAGGAGACTAGTGTTGGAGACGACAAGAGGAATGTTGTTCAAGCCTATAAATTGGGTCACCTCAAAGGCAACCCGACCTTCGATTGGAAGCACCAAGAAAATATTCAATTGGTAACAAAAAAATTGATGTGTGACTGAAAACACTATATGATAGTAATTATAAAGAACCATTCCTCTACTGTATAGTGTTGATCTGCAATAAATAAAAGGGTAATTATAAAATCTTAATGAATCTATGGCTTGTAAAATAGGGTATAAATTGTATAATACCTAGAAAGATTTACCTATTTAAGAGTAAAAGTAGGGCCGCTTTCTATAGGAACTCGGGCTGTTCTCTAGAGCTCTTAAGAAATCGAGATAGCACATGGCCAAAAAGTGCACAACTGTTGATACGATCAAATGCCTACAATGTGTTTGTGTGTATGTTGAGTCTGTACAAATAAGATCCTAAGTTCAAGACTTATGTCACTTTGGGTCTGTATAAATGAGATATATAACACTAAGGGGAGGTTCAAGTCTGGAAGACACCTTCCTCTGATACACAATATGATTGCCATATCTTGTTTTTCTTTCTATATGTCCTAACGTGCTATACCTTCTTTGTTCTCTTATTGAATCATCTGGGGGATTGTTAGAGTTGTTTTGGCTTTACTTTGGAAGCAACCCATATGATTCAATAAAGGCAACTCTATTTTTTTAGTCCCACATAGAAAAGGAGAAGTCATTCTCCTTTCCATATATTGCTTTACCCCTCTTAGTGGGTGTAGAAACATAAAAAATACGCTGTAGAGTTATACGCTGTATTTTAGTACTGGGCGGCGTAAAATATGACTTCAGAGCCATCGGCTTACAATAGAGCTTTATCGCTAGTACAACGTAAAATATAAGCTCCAGGACAATCCGCGTAATACAGTATTTCCAGGCTGCTTCAGCGTAAAAAGGGTATTATATCGCCTTTATGGCGTAAAACTCATCCGCTTTTAATGCAGCATGGAAGTGTATGAGGAACGCTTCGTATTCCTCGAATGAACCTGTCAGATCATGCAGTGAACCTGACTCCTGACAAAGAGTACTACACGACTATCCAGACGACGGCTGTAATGATGGTGCGGCATAGAGACCCAAACCGTCGTTTAGTGACGTTTCCCTGATACAAAGTACTTTTACGCATACAAGGGAATACGCTGCCTAGTTTTACATAGGCAGATGTGAGCTTTTACGCTCAGCAGAAGACAAAATGAACTGCCACGTCAAAAGTTGCTCTTCATACAGAGCTCGAGGCACGTCTCTGCATTTAATGCTCAGAATGGGGGCAGATCTCTACATTTAATGTAGGAGATTTGGTTCTATTTTCAAAGACAGGGTAAACCATAATTACAGCTAATACGTCTATATCATCACCTCTGCATATTATGCCATCAGGCTATTTTCAGCCATAGGAGCACGCTGTACGCTATCTTATTGAAATATGCCTCCGGACTATTTTTAGCTATAAGTAGCACGCTGTACGCTATCTCCTTGAAATATGCCAACTCGGGCTATATTTGTATTTGTGCGTGATAAGGCTATTTGGTCCAGAATACGCTCAAGACCTCAGTCAAGGAAGGAGGATCAGCTATCTTTTACGCTAGCTACCTATCCACGCAGCATCAGGCTTCTACGCCTACAAGGCTTCTACGCCTACAAGGCTTCTACGCCTATTTGGCTTCTATGCCAACCAGACAACTATTTGGCTTCTACGCCATGGTGACAGTTCTTGGCTTCTACGCCAACCTTTTCTACGCGAGGGACAGCTACCTACGTGGCTTGCATGTCGTGATCTTTGCAGCAGTTATACGCATTATCTCATGATAGGATACACATCACACGCAGATTCAGAAGTTCATTTATACGTGGGTGGCAGTTATTATAACCGCCGTATAAAAAGTGCCATACTCTCCACTATCCGGCTTCTACGTCGACTGGACGGTTACTGTCACTAAAACCCTATAAATAGAGACCTCTATTGACAGAGGTCGGAGGGTCGGAACAAGGTCGCAAATTCCAGAGTTGAAGAATTAAGGTCGAAAGTCGAAAATTGATTTCTGAGAGAGAGAAGAATCCAGAGCACAAATAGAGATCAGTGATTGACGATTTTGGCATCGAGCATCCACTCCCTCCTACAATCTTTGAAGCATCTCCGTCTTCTACAACACTTCTTCATCATCGTGTGGTCCAAGGGACAAAGTGATCGACCGCAGATCAGACTCCTATAACAATATTTATTCAGATTAAAATTTGTACTTGACATCCTCGTATAGGATTAATTGTACTTTTTGTTTGTAAACCTAAGAAAGGGTTTCGTATAAACCTAGTTTTATTTCTTTCGTTTATTATCAAACATAAGATGGCGACTCTGCTGGGGACCTCTTTCTCATCTGACGAGAAAGCAATTGCTCAACACGATGCAATATTAGTAGGATCAATGAAGAAGACCTTGGTCGTCTAGTTCGACCAATCCGCCTACGAAGATATGCTTCAAGCAGGGGGTAGCTCTTACTCTCTCTCCGTCCAAGAAAACAGGAAACTGCGTAAGGTCTGGATGCCCCGGACATCCCCTATCATTCCTGCCGACTCTCTGGTTTCTCTGACCGACAAGGTTGTAGCTTCGCAACCTCCGCGTCCCGCGCGTAAAACTCTGTCTTCCGTCTGTGACGTGGCAGACAAAACTTCTGGTGATGCCTCAGTGCTAGTCCAGAAGTCTACTCCGCGCTCTGCGCGTAAAACTCTGTCTTCCATCTGTGACGTTGCAGACAAAACTTCTAGTGATGCCTCAGTGCTAGTGCAGAAGTCTACTCCGTGCTCTGCGTGTAAAACTCTGTCTCCCGTCTATGATGTGGTAGACAAAACTTCTGGTGATGCCTCAGTGCTAATCCAGAAGTCTACTTCGCGCTCTGCGCGTAAAATTTAGTCTCCCGTTTGTGACGTGGCAGACAAGATTTCTGATAATGCCTCAGCGTCGAATCAAAAATTCTAAACGCGCTCTGCGTGTAAAGATGCATCTTTCCTCCATGAAAAAGTAGATATTACCTGCAATCTACGCAAGAGAAAACAAGTGGCAAACTTCTCAACTTCTCGGCCTTTACGCCTGCAAGAGAAGAATTTGCCCGCCGTCTAGATTACGCGAGAAGCTGATGGCCGATTGAGGACCTCCTCAGTTATACGCCAACCTGAGCAGAGTTGCAAATTACGCCAGGTCAAGCCCTTCAGCCTAAAGAAAGCCCGGTTTGCGGAGAGACACTCATCGGGGATCGTCTGCTACTCAGATGGCTAACCTGCTGTACACGGGTGGCCGGGGAAAAGTTATGGTTCCCAACATCCGCATGCCGACTGATGTAAATAAGGAACAAGCCATCTTCCTCTTCCTCTTCAGTCAATCCTCCTGACTTGCTTGAATATCTGATCTAGAAGCGTAAGGATAGAGGATCTTTCAGCATATCTATTACGCCTCCTAGGGAGCACTATTGTAATAGTCATAGGATTGTAGTTAATTATTGCTGTTCTAAAGCAAAACGGTCGGTTTTCGATCGGTTGAACTACTCTCTGTCTTTACAGGAAGAAGAGCCTGCACATACATCAGTGAACATGGCTTCACACGTTCCTAGAGGAAGGTCGAATTCAAGACGTCATCCCTCTAGAACTCCAAGCCAAAGGAGATTCAACAAACTCCTTGAGAACATTGAAGCTGGGGTGTTCCAAAACACCCGTTCGAGGTTACGATAATCGGCTTCATATTCTTCGAATTCTGATACTGGGGGTCGCCAGTTTCCCGAATCAGATGCTGAAAGTATATAGTTATTCTCTACAGAGACCTATACTAGCCCTTCAATGACATCCAGAGAAATAGGGGTCTATGCCATTGAAGATGAACACGAAAAGGCTTCCTCGTCAGGAAGTACTGAGCAACGCATCGCTGTGTTGGAAACATCTCTAAAAGAGATACAGTCCATGATGGAGAATATGTACCAGATGATGCTGACTCAACACACAGCTGCTATAGCTCAAGCATCGGTTCCTCCGACTCAAATACGTGTGGGGGTGGACTTACCACCATCCAACGCGAACAAGGAGCCTGTTCTAGATCAAGAATCAGCAGCTCCCCCACTTTCTAACTCGGAGAATGTATTGCCTCCTGTTGAAGTTGAAATACAACCGATCTTTCACCACTCTGCGGTCCTTCCACATGCTGAAGATCCAGTACAGGCAGTGCGGGAATTGAAAGCCCAATTTGATGCCTTGAAGCACAAAGATCAGCTCAAGAAATTGGGAATCAACCAGCCGTACCCAGCTATCTGGGACGAGGTCCCTTTCCCTTCTAAATATAAACCACAGACTATGGCTTTGTTTGAGAAAAAGACATCACCGAGCCAGTACATGAACTACTTCAGTATGATGATGGTGTTATTGCAAGGGAATGACGCCCTTCTCACTCGAGTGTTCAAAGGCTGTCTCTCGGGAGTGGCTTATCTGTGGTACCATAGTCTTGCGGACAACTGTATTACTTCCTTTGAAGATTTCAAGACTTTGTTCTTCGTGCGATTCTACGAAGGAGGAATGGACATGTCTATGTCCTTACTCATCGAAGGAAAGCAGAAGGAAAAAGGGAACGTTCGCACTTTAATCGAACGTTTTCGTCAAGCCACTTTGCAAATGCCTCCAGGTGTTCCAGACTCGGCATTGGTGGACATTTGCAGGAAGAATTTTCTTCCAGTGGTCTTGGTGTTCACAGGACCATATCAGTTCCATGATTGGTCCTCGTTCATCATCTCAGCGGTAGTCACTGAAGACAACAGTCGGAAGGCACGTGATAATGGAATTATGATATCTGCCTCTGATAGAGGCAAGAGGTCATCCTCCAACAGCGACCATCCTCGTGGTTCCAAAGGAAAAGAAGCTCTAGTGATCAATACGTCTAGGCAAAAGACTTTGGCAACCACACAGATAAAACCTGGGACTTGTAGGCCCATTGAAGTGTACTCTTTTGACGATGATGATATTCCGAGCATATTCGAGTGTCTCATCAAAAGCGGCAAGATTACCCTCCCTGAGGTAAAGCGGCCCAATAAAGTCGGCAGTACCAATAACCCCAAGTACTGTATATTCTATGGGTACATACATCACCCAACAAAAACGTGTTATGTACTAAAGAGGAAAATATAGGAGTTAATCGATGCTAAGGCCATCACTCTACGCAACAGCAAAAAGACGGTCACAGCTAACATGATCTCTCTTCAATTTGGCAATCTGCCTCCTCAAGAAGTTCTGGATGGTGTTGTACCTATTTTTTGGACAACGATGAACATCGTTAATCTCCCTCCAGCCAGGGGTCAAAATTATGACATGGTACCCCTAACT
Source organism: Iris macrosiphon (assembly GCA_036927795.1). Classification (NCBI taxonomy): domain Eukaryota; kingdom Viridiplantae; phylum Streptophyta; class Magnoliopsida; order Asparagales; family Iridaceae; genus Iris; species Iris macrosiphon. The sequence continues at coordinate 53,775,544 of JAYESA010000017.1, read as the reverse complement.
ACCCAGCGGGGCGAGATTATGTGGGTTCATCCAGATCTGGTATCAGAGATCGAAAAAGAGACTCAAGCTGCCAAGGCTAAGTCTAAGAAGAATTCGAAGCGTAAACCATGTCATATGGTTGCGGTATCCTCGATATCAGGAGAAGAGGTTTTGGCTACTTGAACCCGTTCAGGGAAAGCCTACCTCAAGGACTATGGAGGAAGTCAGAAAGAAGCATCGGCAGACGCTTCAGCCGCCAAGCCTTCAGAACCGGAACCTGCCATACCAGAGGCCGTTCCTTCGAGACCAACTTCGGCGGATAAGGCAAGCAAAAAGAAGTGCGCTTTGATAAACCTTTGAAGAACATGCAAAATAAAGTTTTGTTGAAGCCATATAACTTCAACATCCTGGCCCAGTTGGCTAATATACCAGCCAGATTGTCCATTTTTGAATTACTCAGGCTTTCTAAAGACACTCGTCAAGCCCTGAGTGAAGCATTAATGCAGGCAGATGCATACTTGACCCAGCTCAAGTCCCCTGATGAAGAACCTGTGGCATGTCCTCAATGCTATAGTGTGATGGAGGTGGTCCCGAATATCACTTTTACCCAAGATAATATGTTGTTGAAACACAACAAGCATGACAGACCCCTCTATTATACCAGATACGTCGGTTCCTTGGAGGTTGACCAGTTTCACATAGATCCGGGATCATCGATCAGTATCATTCCTCATAGTCTGCTCAGACCGCTGAGGATTCCTACCAGCGAATTGTCTTACACCACTACTACTATCGTGGGCTTCAACGCCAGGAAAAGTAAGCCGTTGGGGAAGATTCGTCTGAGGATCCAAATTGGCGATCTCAGATCAGTGGCTACATGCTATGTCATTAATTTAGAGGTGTCCTACAATATTCTACTGGGCAGACCATGGATCCACGACCACAATATCGTTCCTTCGACTCTACATCAATGCTTTAAATATGTAGATGCCCAAAGAACAGTACAAACGGAGTTTGCTGACCTTAACCCGTTTAAAGGAGTAGAATCCTACTACTCTGATGCCATGTTGTACAATCAAGATTACACGGAGGAGGTGTCAGGCAAGATAGAGGAGGAATCCCACAGGGAGCCAGAAAAACCCTCTGCCGAGCAACCTCTATCAATCAAGGTGAAGGGGCGAACTACTCGTCCAAAAGTCATGGAACCCCTGGCTATCCACTGAACAAAACCAAGTCAGGAAACAGAGGTTATCCTCTAGTGATCACTTTGAACCAGAAGCCTCCACCCTTGGTCATCAACCTTCGGCGCAACAAGCAGCCGATTGATGTAAATACCACCAGAAACGTAGTTTCTGATGATAATAAAGATCCTCTTTTCCAGTACATTGTCGCTCAAATTCCTGATCAGGAATCCTCTTCCCATAATGATATAGAACCTATAGCAGAAAAATTCTTGGAAGCTATGGACTCCTATCATCCGTATGTGTGGGAAGTAGCGTCACCATCTAATGTCATCACGACATATGGGCCACATAAGGATTCTAACTTTATTGTCTCGCCTACTCGCAGCGGTCAGCGTTCAATAGTCTTCGGTCACATGCGCAATCAACTGACTATATAAGAAGATTCTCCCGATGACGATGCTGGTAAAATACAGGTTCATAGATATAGCCCGCAAGCTTTGAAGATTATGCAAAGTATAGTTTATGACTTGAAGCTGGAACCAGGCCTCAACTACGAGAAAGGCAAGCGAATGCCATTGCACGGTGATCCCTACTGTCAATGAACTCATTTTGGGTTAGGGTATACCACCCCCCTTGCAACTTCTGAGTCAAAAGAGGATTTCTCTTCCTCTTCTCGAGATGGCTCGTCGTCCTCCGGCTCATATGACGATCTCGAACGAGCATTATCAGTAAATACAATATTGATAGATTCCCTCGAAGCAGACAAACAAGAATCTGAACTGTTTGAGAATGACTCTTGGTCTCAGCAAATGGATACACAATAGGAACTCCGGTTCGAGCAGAGAGAATCTCCCACCGAAGATAAAGTTATCCAGATTGACGTTGGGGATGAACTTTTACCAAAGCCGATATTTATCAGTAACAATCTTTCTAAAGAAGAAAGAAAAGAAATAATCCAGCTGATAAGAGAATATATCGATATCTATGCATAGAATTATGAGGATATGCCAGGTCTCAATCCAAAAGTGGCTACTCATAAGCTCAATATATTGCCCAATTTAAAGCCTGTGAAGCAACATCAACGCCGATTCCGTCCAGACATGATGGACGCCATTGAAGCTGAAATCAAGAAGTTGATAGCCTGCAGCTTCATCCGGGAAGAACAATATCCCGACTGGGTCGCCAATGTTGTCCCGATCATGAAGAAAAATGGAAAAGTACGTATCTGCATAGATTACTGAGATTTGAATGCAGCCTGCCCCAAGGATGAGTTTCCGCTTTCTATTACAGACGTCATGATCGATAATACATGCGGTTTTGAACGCATGTCTTTCATGGACGGATTTTTAGGATACAATCAAATCAAGATGCATCCTGAAGACGAGAAGCATACTGCCTTCCGGATACCATTGGGGGTATATTGCTATACGGTCATGCCCTTCGGACTAAAAAATGTCGGGGCTACATACCAACGAGCTATGAGTAACATATTCCATGAGCATTTACGCAAAATAGTAGAATGTTACGTAGATGATATAGCTGTCAAAAGTTGCCGCAAGGATAATCACATCCAAGACCTGAAGACTGTGTTCGAGTTGATGCGCCAACATCAACTCAAAATGAATCCTACAAAGTCCTTTCTGGGTGTATCAAGTGGCAAATTCCTCGGATTTGTCATAACCACCAAAGGCATTCAAGTGGACCCCGATAAAGTCAAGGCCATCTTAGAAATACGACCACCCCGCAATCTGAGAGAACTCAGGAGATTTTAAGGTCGTCTGGTTTATATCCGGAGATTCATATCCAACCTCTCGGGGAGATGTCAGCCTTTTTCTCGTCTCATGAAGAAAAATATATCCTTCGTATGGGACGAAGCCTATCAGCAAGCGTTTAATGATATCAAACGCTACCTCACTAATCCTCCAGTTCTGGTTCCTCTCGTCATTGGAAGACCATTCTTGCTGTATGTTCGAGCAATGGATCATTCTCTGGGAGCTCTCCTTGCACAGAAGAACGATGAGGGTCATGAACAGTCTATCTACTATTTAAGCAGGATGATGGTCGGAGCTGAACACCGGTACAATCCAGTGGAAAAAGAATGTTTGGCCCTAATGTTCGCCATTCAAAAAATGCGACACTATATCACGGGCCAGACTATTCATATCATCTCCAGGATCAATCCTCTTCGGGTATTGATGAACAAGCCAAGCGTTCTTAATTCCCGACTTGGGACTTGGGCGATGTTATTAACACCGTATGATATGGTATACGTCGCTCAGAACTCCATCAAAGGCCAAGCATTAGCTGATTTTCTAGCTGCTCATCCGATTCTGGAAACCTCCAAACTATACGAGAATATTCTCGACAAAGTTGCAGAATGTAATTCCGCAATGGAGAGTGATACATGGCAGCTATTCTTCGATGGTGCCTCCAGGACTGGTCCCAGGGGAAACGTGGTTTCAGGAGTAGGAATTGTCTTGGTTACTTCTGATAAATTTGTCATATATCGAGCATATTCTCTTAGCGAGCCTTGCTCTAATAATGTGGCAGAGTATAATGCCCTACTCATCGGACTCCAAGTCGCTAAAGAATTGGACGTTGAATCTCTGGAAGCTTTTGGTGATTCTCTGCTGATCGTCAATCAAGTCAGAGGAATATATGAAGTCCGGAATCCAGACCTTATCCCTTATCACCAAGCAACGATCGAAATAGCTATGTCTTTCAAAGGGTTCTTCCTAGAGCATGTGCCTCGATCTCAGAATCTGGAAGCTGATGCCCTGGCCAGTCTAGCTGTAGATTTAGCTATTCCTATAAGAAGGCAAAATTCGGTGATCCTTCTTAACAGAAATTTATTCTGTGTGAAAAATAACTTTCACATAGAACGCAGCTACGCTGTGAACACAGATCTTCCAAAGAGAGACTGGAGAAGTCCCTTTATAGATTTTGTGGCATACGAAATCTTTCAAAGACGGTCATTACGCTTCTATTTTGATGCTTCTTCACAATGTCTATATCGCTGGACTTATGACAGATTATTATTACGATGTTTCTCTGGTGATGAAGTACAACGGATTGTCCGTGAAGCTCACGACGGCATATGCGGAGCACATCAACCTGGTCCTAAGCTACAGGATCGTATCAGGAGGATGGGCTATTACTGGCCTACTATGATCACATATGCACTAAAATATGCATGACAATGCAAAGCCTGCCAGGTTCATGCAGATTTTATACATCAACCTTCTGAACATTTATATCCTACGGTGGCATCCTGGCCTTTTGAAGCATGGGGTATGGATATCATTAGTCCTATTCACCCGTCTTCTTCCAGAGGTCATCGGTTCATATTGGCCATCACGTATTATTTCTCTAAATGGGCAGAGGCAATCCCCCTTGTTGAGGTAAAGACATCTAACATGATCAGCTTCATTAAGCATCATGTCATTTATCGCTTTGGGATTCCCCGAAGGATAATTCATGACAATGAGCCTCAATTTATCAGCCAAGCGTTCCATCAATTTTGCGATAAAAATCGGATACAAAATATGGCCTCTATGGCATACAATCATGATGCTAATGGTTTGGCAGAAGCTTTCAATAAAACCATTATCAAACTCTTGAAGAAGTTCGTTTCTTCGAACAAAAGAGATTGGAATAAGAAGCTAAGAGAATGTCTCTGGGCATACTGTACAACGGTACGAGCACCGACGGGTTGTACCCTATTCTCACTGGTTTACGGGAGTAAAGCAGTTCTCCCCATCAATATTCAAATTATGTCACTCAGAATAGCAATGGCTAATGAGTTGACTCAGGAAAAGAATGACCTATTAAGGCTTCAAGAGCTAGAAGGATTAGATGAGAAACGCCTTCAAGACCAACAGCGCATCGCGTTCTACCAGGCACGTATTTCCAGAACTTTTAATAAAAAAGTAAAGGAAAGAGTGTTCAAAGTTGGCGAGCTAGTTCTAGCGGTGAGAAGGCCAATGATCATTACTCACAAAAGTAATGGTAAATTCTAACCCAAATGGGAAGGCCCTTATGTGATCGAGACGATGTTCTCAAACGGCGACGATCGAAATAGCCATGTCTTTCAAAGGGTTCTTCCTAGAGCATGTGCCTCGATCTCAGAATCTGGAAGCTGATGCCCTGGCCAGTCTTGCTGCAGATTTAGCTATTCCTATAAGAAGGCAGAATTCGGTGATCCTTCTTAACATAGATTTATTCTGTGTGAAAAATAACTTTCACATAGAACGCAGCTACGCTGTGAACACAGATCTTCCAAAGAGAGACTGAAGAAGTCCCTTTATAGATTTTGTGGCATACGAAATCTTTCAAAGACGGTCATTACGCTTCTATTTTGATGCTTCTTCACAATGTCTATATCGCTGGACTTATGACGGATTATTATTACGATGTCTCTCTGGTGATAAAGTACAACGGATTGTCCGTGAAGCTCATGACGGCGTATGCGGAGCACATCAACCTGGTCCTAAGCTATAGGATCGTATCAGGAGGATGGGCTATTACTGGCCTACTATGATCACATATGCAATAAAATATGCAAGACAATGCAAAGCCTGCCAAGTTCATGCAGATTTTATACATCAACCTTCTGAACATTTACATCCTACGGTGGCATCCTGGCCTTTTGAAGCATGGGGTATGGATATCATTGGTCCTATTCACCCGTCTTCTTCTAGAGGTCATCGGTTCATATTGGCCATCACGTATTATTTCTCTAAATGGGCAGAGGCAATCCCCCTTGTTGAGGTGAAGACATCTAACGTGATCAGCTTCATTAAGCATCATGTCATTTATCGCTTTGGGATTCCCCGAAGGATAATTCATGACAATGGGCCTCAATTTATCAGCCAAGCGTTCCATCGATTTTGCGATAAAAATCGGATACAAAATGTGGCCTTATGGCATACAATCATGCTGCTAATGGTTTGGCAGAAGCTTTCAACAAAACCATTATCAAATTCTTGAAGAAGTTCGTTTCTTCGAACAAAAGAGATTAGAATGAGAAGCTAAGAGAATGTCTCTGGGCATACCGTACAACGGTACGAGCACCGACGGGTTGTACCCTATTCTCACTGGTTTACGGGAGTAAAGCAGTTCTCCCCATCAAAATTCAAATTCTGTCACTCAGAATAGCAATGGCTAATGAGTTGACTCAGGAAAAGAATGACCTATTAAGGCTTCAAGAGCTAGAAGGATTAGATGAGAAACGCCTTCAAGCCCAACAGCGCATCGCGTTTTACCAGGCATGCATTTTCAGAACTTTTAATCAAAAAGTAAAGGAAAGAGTGTTCAAAGTTGGCGAGCTAGTTCTAGCAGTGAGAAGGCCAATGATCATTACTCATAAAAGTAAGGGTAAATTCTAACTCAAATGGGAAGGCCCTTATGTGATCGAGACAACGTTCTCAAACGACGCTTACATATTAGCCAAGCCTAATGGAGACTTGTTAATGGCTCCTATCAACGGCAAATTCCTTAAGAGGTACTATGGTTAATCCCCGTTGCTCAACGGAGTATAGTGGGGATCTTATTCTGACAATACTACTTCCAAAGAACTAGTTGGATCATATTATATCATGTCCATATAACCTCTGAATAGATATGTCTAAACTAAGTTGGAACATCAAAACCTATCACGTCCATATTATCTCTAATAGTGTTTTGTGTACAAAATTTTGTTGGATCATATTCTATCATGTCCATATAACCTCTGAATAGATATGTCCAACTGAAGCTTACCGAAAGTATATCACGTCCATATTACCTCTGATATCACTTTCACCCTAGCCTGTCATTTATATTCAAAAATGATGGGTCCACCAAAGTCAGATAAAGTCTCTTTATTATCTCCAGAAAGAACAAATTACATAGAAAAGCAAAAGGTACATCGTGTCACGACCCGCACCCGGTTTAGGGGCACGAGTGCGTGGGTACGTCCAGCCTACGCCGCAGCATCGGCGGTAGAACGCTGTCAAGGTCTTGATACTATCTAGCTAATGTCACACAACATCCAATCTCCATAAGGAGGCACGGATGACACAAATAAACGAGCACATACTCAATCACCGGATTACAGCACGATAAGATAACGAACAGAAATTAAATACAACACAAGTGCCAAAAAGTAGTATACTAACTCAACCATATCCAGGTCTCATCAAAAAATGCCGGAGACAAATCCGGTACCAAATAATCTGCTAAAAGAACTAATCAGAAAACTAGAAGAATTAGTGATTCCGGCTAGACCTCCCGGAATCACAACTACTACCAAGTCTGCAGCTACTCACCATATGGTCCATAAAGTGTCGGACAGCGGTCCTCTAGGGCATAGTCTGGAAAAATGTTTCCAGTCAGGAAGGAGCAAAGCACAATCTCAAATAACAGTTCCATTTAATTGATAAGGACTATAAAGTAATAAACATGTCATGCTAGCTACTGAGAAGACAGTGAAATAAATGCAATGGCAAAAGAGAGACAGGCAATATAAAGAGACAGGCAATAGGCAATATGATACAGTCAGTGCATGTATGAAAATGAAAGAACAAGGAACAGTATCATATACGGGTGATATAGTATATGATTTAAATAGGGAACAGAAATCTATTCTAAGTGTTTGAAATAGTAGTTTCAAAATGTGATCGGCTTGGGAACATGTACGATAGCTACAGGGCCTGGATAATCATGGGTGAAGAGCATGATTAACACTTACAATTTTCTATACTACAATAAGAGGTTATGATCACATTTCTTACTAACTACTTCCCCGCCCCCAACTAGTACTGTGGATCCAACCATGACACGTCACGATACACGAGCAAGGCAAGTCTATCATGTACGATGTCTAATATACATGTCGTGTACAATGTCAATACGATAATCAAGGTAACATCTCATGACTGCAGATCCAAGCTATACTAGTCCGTGTAGCACAGTATCAAAGATTCAGTTGTAACATTTCATGATTGTTGAACTTATAGAAATTATCAAGAATTGGAAATTATCAGGGAATGTACTTGCCTTGGGTCCTTAGCTGGTACTTATCGATGTCCTGTTCCAGAGTATTCCTTGGTGAACCAACAGTCCTATAAACATATCACAATTATAACACTTGTATCAGATGCTACCCTAACACACAGAAGAAATATACTGGCCTCAGGGCCATGCCAGGCAGGGCACTAGTCAACTAGGGTTATCTAGTAGGGATAAAACACATTACCTATTTTTAATCATTAATACCTACCATATATATATACCAATTAAACATACTGTTAATAATTAAACATAATACATATATATTGTTATTCCAAAGTATATAAAATAGGTATAACTGTATGTACATAGTGGAAGTATATATTATTTGTTTATGAAAAATGTACATAAGTCCCATTATAAGAATATATATATTTATACATTTATACCAAAATATGTATTTTATTACATATATATCAATACAGTTTTATATATATACTATATATATTTACCAAAATAATATTTATACCAAAATAATATTTATACTATATTCAGGTAATTATACCAATTAAATATATATATAACACTTACATTCACATTAATTAAATACATATAAATACATATACATTAATTACACTAATAATATAGTGTATATTTTATAAAGTACAATTTATGAAAAAAATAGTGTACATATAGGTATACAATAATTACACATTATAAAATTAATTATACATACTATAATTATACAATTAATAATAAAATAAATAATATACGTATACATATTCTAAAATACATACATTGCCAATCAATTTTATATTGAAAATATGCTAAATATATATATATAATACATGTATACACATACTCACACCAATATATGTATACGTATATACGTACATCTATCTACGCATTAATTAATATATGCTAATACATATACTCTTACACATTTCTACCTACACAAATACATACTTACATACATTAGCTACATATATATATATATATATATATATATATATATATATATATATATATATATATATATATATATATATATATATATATATATATATATATATATATATATAAAAGAAGGAGGGAGAGAGGAGAAGAACTCACTGTGAGTTGGGGGCTTGGCCGGCCGGACGGAGGGGGAAGCCGCTGGCCTGTCGGAGTCGACTGAAAGTGGTGGTAATAGTTGGTGATGGTGGTGGTATTGATCGGCAGAGGGAGGAGATGGGCAGCGCCGGAGTTAATGGGGCCGCCGGGGTTGCACAGAGGAGCAGTGGGGCTGACCGCCGGAGGTTGTGCAGAGGTGGTCGGCTGCAGGGTGCAACGGCTCTCGGGGTGGCCGCCGGAGTTAAACAGCAGCGGCGAGGGGGAATCGACTGGGGACTCGAGCGCGGGGAAGCTCGTGAGGGGGATGGCCGAGCAGCGGGAGTTCCAGCGGGGAGATGGCCGGGCTGGAGGAGCTCGGAACCGGATCTAGGCTGGCCCTTCGGAGACTGAAGGGGCCGCTGGAGGATCGGCAGTAGGAGGAGGAGATGCCGGGAGCAGATGCAGCGCCGGGCCAATGGCCGGAGCGGGGAGTCTGGAGGAGTCGGCCGCCGGAGGTGATCCGCTCGGTCGGGCAGTCGCCGCGGGGAGCCGCCGGGAGCAGTTGGTGCTGACCGCCGGAAAACTGTTCAATGGTGATAGGGAATGAACAGTATTCCCCCCCTTTTACTATTTGAATTTCAAATAAAGGAAAATATTAAAGAAGAAGGAGGAAGGAAGAAGGAGAAGGAAAGAAGAAAAGAGAAGAAGAAAGGAAGAAGGAGAAAAAGAAATTACATACGTAGGAGAGAGGATGGAGGCTTGTGAGGTGGGGGAAAACCTAGGTTGTCTAGGGATTAGGGTTGATGTAGACATGATATTATATAGGGAAGAGGGTGTTGGAATGAAGGGTTGGGATTGCATCCATTTAATGGGTGGTCCAGATTAAACATGAAGGAAATTAATTCATGTAAAGTAGAGTGGGGAAAAATACAATTTGGTCCACAAATAAATAACCTTTCCATTTGGTCTTGGACAATGGGGTGATGACACCTACAATTGAATAATTGTAACTTAGCCCCTTAAATTCGGGAAATTGCACAAACACATAAAATGACGAAAATTTGGCGGGCGATTCGGGGTCCGGTGTTTTGTAGGGTCAGGGGGCGCTGTATGATCGGTATGGGCTCAATTTACAGGGCACTGGAATTAAATCGGAATTTACGGAATCAGATAAAATGGTATCCTCAAATTAAATAAAAATAAATGCAAGTTGTGTTCAACATTTAATTAGGAGTACATAGGGCCAAAATCAGGTCAGGTCATCAATACCAATAATAAAGAAGACTCAGAACAGAATATTACCCTAATTTGGGCCGCACGAAAAATAGGTCAAGATGGCCTCCAATTTCGATTGGAACGCACAACGATACAAAATAGGAATTTATTAAATAACGTCCGCGGCGATTTTTGTGCGGCTAGAAATAATGCACAGGGAGCAAAATTATGAGTTGCAAAAAATAGCAGAATGGAAAGCGGGCATGTCTAGGGCAAGGTTGCGAAATTTGTTGGAACACAAAAGTCAGGGTAGCGCTCCAAATATCGAAGCAAAGACAGGGCACAAAATATTAACTAAAAATACGATAATTAATTACAAACTCCAAGAATTAAATTCTAACTAAATAATTAAATACAAAATTCCATAATTCCGACAGGTGTTCATCTACTGGCTTCTAGGTCAAGTCTACCATCACAAACACAAATGAACACTGTCTATAATATAATATATTAAAGTACACATCACACAGTTATTTAATTTAATTATATACTATTCATGCAATTAATTAATTATAACTACAATAATATTAAATATTGTAAAAAGTCAAAATTACCCCTATTTTCGGAATGTGGTAGTGACAAGTCTACCCACCTTAAAAGAATTTCGTCCTCGAAATTTAAAAATCCTCTAAGTAGCGTTTATTCATACACATTATTATTTCCCTCAATCTAAATTCATCAACCACGAATCAATTAACAATCTACAAGGTCTTTTCACAATTTGTCAAAAATTCTGATATTATTTCATTCCTGAAAAATCCTCGAAATTTTTTTTTTTAAATCCTCGATGGTTTTATTTATTTATTTACTACCATCAAAATTAAATTCATCAGATCATATAATCATGAATTACTCCATATTGTTATTTCACAAATTTTTTTTTTTCAAAATTCTATAAATATCATATCCCTAAAATCTTTAAATAAAAAATCAAATCCCATTCTTATCACAATATCCTCCAAAATTTTAAGTTAATAACGAAATACAAGAATTTAATATTCATCCTCTAATTGAAATCCAATCCATGCATATTTCTAAAATTGAATCTCATCCCAAAATTTGAATTCAACACTAATCCATTTGTGTTCTTATCCCTCGATTTTTTTTTCCACATAATATGCAACGATGTAATACTTATGCAACCTCCAATACAATATTCAAGATATAAGTTCATAACTTGCAGTCCAATAAATATATCGATGGCCTTCTTAAAGTCCTCAATTTCAATGATAAATTCAATCATTTCTTAATCTTCCAAAAAAATCAATGATTTAACAAAACTTCAATTATGCCATATTAAATTCCCAACTCTTTATTTAATTTACATTTTTCCTCAAAATTTAAGGCACCTTGTCTCTCTTTGTCAAGTCATAACCTCTTCGTTAATCTTTACTACAGTTAAATCCTCAACAATCAAAGTCTAAGAGAATTCTACCTACAACCATACAACATGCAACCTAAGGGAAATATGTATGATCATGGTGTCTTTTGTCATGGTATTGCAGTCTCTGTATCAGGGGTACTACTAACTACATTATAACAAGAAATCATGCATACAACTTGTATTAAGGAATCAACCAATCAATCAAGTAGATAGGAATAGAAGGAAGGAAAGAACAGAACCTACAAACACATTACCTGCAGTATCGGTCTCCTCGACCGTCATCGCAAATGCCCCGCCCTGCTGGGGTGGTTCCCTTCGCGGGTGCTGAGCAATATACGGTTCCACAGGTAGCCTAATTGGATCTCTATAATCTGAAGTTGCACGCTGGCCGGGAAGATAAGGGGCTAGAAGACAATCCCTTACTCGATGTCCTGCAGCACCGCAGTGCAAACAAAGTCCTAGTCTCGTTCTACAGCTCTCCCAAAGGTGACCTGGCTTTTTACAGAAATGACAAGTCTGCTGTGTCTCTCTTGGAGGCTGTTGCTGATTCTGCTGAACACGGACTGGTGCCTGGTACTGTTGTTGATACTGATACTCCCATGGATGTTGCTGGATAGGAACTGGCGCTAGGTACTGCGGTGGATGCTGAAATGTCCATGGTTGTTGCTGACTATGAAATGGTACTGGGTACTGCTGTTGGTGCTGAATGCGGGGATGCTTGGCTGGTCCTGTGCTACCATTCGTATCTCTAAAAGTATTGTGACTCCTCTTAGGCCTGAGATCCAGATCCTCTTCTGCAATCTGAGCATCCATCAAGATAGCCCCATAGGTAGCGGTACGACGACCAGAAGTGCGCGACCTAATCTCTCTCGTCAGCCCCTTTCTAAATTTCCGGGCTCGATCTCCTGGGTCCCGAATCATGGACGATGCAAAACGGCTCAATCTACAGAATTCTGCAGCGTACTCGTCGACCGACATGTTTCCTTGAACCAAGTCATGAAACTGACTTTCCAAGGTTCCCAATGCCACGTCGGGAAAGAACTTCTCCTTGAAGAGTTCCTTGAAGGTCTCCCAAGTAAGTCCTTGCGTAGCAATTCTCGGCTCCGTGCGAAACTACGTGAGTGCGATATCGAACATCTGACTGCCAGCGGCTTCTATCTGCAAGTTCTCCGGAATCTGGGTCAATCGCAGGCTCCTTTCTATATCCTCTAGCCAATCGTCAGCGTAGAGTATCCCTTCGGTACCTTTAAACTCTCGAGGCATCATCCTCTTGAAATCCACTATAGTGCCTGATCTCTGCTGTTGCTAGCCAGGAAACTGCTGGTACTGTGCTACTCTCTCCAAAGCTTGGAGAGTCACTTGATGGGCATTCTCCATGTTTTCTTTCATCAGCTCAGTTTGTGCCTGGTGCACTTCTGCTTGCACCCTCTGAGCCTCATCTTGAACTCGCTGAGCATCTGCCGCCACTTTCTGGGCATCTACCATGCCTTGGATCAAGGTAAACATCTGCATCCCGTCAATTGGCAAACCTCCGGGAGTCGGAGTCGGTGGAGGAGGAAGGTTGTCCGTCACAGCTGCGGCAATCTTCTGAACAGGTGGGGGAGGAGGATTCCCGAAAAGTGCAGATACACCTACGTGCATCGGAGATGTAGGAGGAACTACGGCTGTCTGTCCATCAGGTGGAGAGGTGGCAGGCCCCTCTAAAGCTGATGTTCCCGCTCTCATAGATCGTGTCTTCGGCGACATCCTGAAGACAGATCCCAAAGAATCAATTTAGGCAAAATGCGATATCATCAAGGAAGGATAGTATAGGTCTAAAGAAGCAACATTCAAGATAAATAGATTAGAAAGAAAAATCCTAGTTGTGATTGCACAGGTCAAAGATACATCCATGGTCTGATACCTCTATCCCTCTAAGTACCACAGTTCTACCACAAGCACACTCACTGCTAGCTTCCTTACCTACTGCAATCGCTGATACTAGTTATCCTTATCACTCAAGTGCATATCAAATGCAACACACCATACTAAGTACTGCACTCTCTAATACAACCCTAGATGAAAACCCAAGTCAGTTGGCAGTGAAATCTCAATCATGCTCAAGCCAACAGATCCTTACACATGCATCTCACCTACTGATATACTAATATATCTCTCCCTCTATAAGATTTTATTCTCCAAACAAAGTCCTCGAAACTAACTCCTCGAATAATTTAAAGTATAATGCATATTCCTTCCTCAAAGGTTAATTATTTAAATACTGAAGTAAAAATTTTTTATCAATTCAAAAAATCCTTACAGCCTTGTCTATGTTCATTGAATCGAATCTGAATCCTCAAAAATAAAATTTTACTAACATAATATCTCTACTACTAAAAATTTAAAAATGCAATTTATTTTCAATCTTCAAATTATAATTTAAATCCACCTTCTGTAGTCCAATAGCTCTAATGTTAATCATTTTTACTGCCCTCATCGTCATGCGTCATCAGTTAATACCATAAATTAGTCTGCAAATTCATCTTGATATGAAATCAAACCCTACTATGAAACCAAAATCCTAATTTAATACCTAATTAACAACAATCAAATTCAACATCAATAAGTGAGAATGGACGGAACAAGGGAATGATTTTAAATTGGAATTAAAATAAGATTCTCAGGGGTCATCCCAGGAATCTCTTAAGGAATTGTGATTGAGTATTCGCTCTCGTCCTAGTATCCTATGTCCTAGATCCTATCGCAGGCACGCAGTAGTATAACAAGGATGCCACACTACTACGATATCGCACAACTCGCGAAGTCTGACCTGCATGGGCCACCACTAAAATGTGTCACGACCCGCACCCGGTTTAGGGGCACGAGTGCGTGGGTACGTCCAGCCTACGCCGCAGCATCGGCGGTAGAACGCTGTCAAGGTCTTGATACTATCTAGCTAATGTCACACAACATCCAATCTCCAAAAGGAGGCACGGATGACACAAATAAACGAGCACATACTCAATCACCGGATTACAGCACGATAAGATAACGAACAGAAATTAAATACAACACAAGTCCCAAAAAGTAGTATACTAACTCAACCATATCCAAGTCTCATCAAAAAATGCCGGAGACAAATCCGGTACCAAATAATATGCTAAAAGAACTAATCAGAAAACTAGAAGAATTAGTGATTCCGGCCAGACCTCCCGGAATCACAACTACTACCAAGTCTGCAGCTACTCACCATATGGTCCATAAAGTGTCGGACAGCGGTCCTCTAGGGCATAGTCTGGAAAAATGTTTCCAGTCAGGAAGGAGCAAAGCACAATCTCAAATAACAGTTCCATTTAATTGATAAAGACTATAAAGTAATAAACATGTCATGCTAGCTACTGAGAAGACAGTGAAATAAATGCAATGGCAAAAGAGAGACAGGCAATGTAAAGAGACAGGCAATAGGCAATATGATACAGTCAGTGCATGTATGAAAATGAAAGAACAAGGAACAGTTTCATATACGGGTGATGTAGTATATAATTTAAATAGGGAACAGAAATCTATTCTAAGTGTTTGAAATAGTAGTTTCAAAATGTGATCGGCTTGGGAACATGTACGATAGCTACAGGGCCTGGCTAATCATGGGTGAAGAGCATGATTAACACTTACAATTTTCTATACTACAATAAGAGGTTATGATCACATTTCTTACTAACTACTTCCCCGCCCCCAACTAGTACTGTGGATCCAACCATGACACGTCACGATACACGAGCAAGGCAAGTCTATCATGTACGATGTCTAATATACATGTCGTGTACAATGTCAATACGATAATCAAGGTAACATCTCATGACTGCAGATCCAAGCTATACTAGTCCGTGTAGCACAGTGTCAAAGATTCAGTTGTAACATTTCATGATTGTTGAACTTATAGAAATTATCAAGAATTGGAAATTATCAGGGAATGTACTTGCCTTGGGTCCTTAGCTGGTACTTATCGATGTCCTGTTCCAGAGTATTCCTTGGTGAACCAACAGTCCTATAAACATATCACAATTATAACACTTGTATCAGATGCTACCCTAACACACAGAAGAAATATACTGGCCTCAGGGCCATGCCAGGCAGGGCACTAGTCAACTAGGGTTATCTAGTAGGGATAAAACACATTACCTATTTTTAATCATTAATACCTACCATATATATATACCAATTAAACATACTGTTAATAATTAAACATAATACATATATATTGTTATTCCAAAGTATACAAAATAGGTATAACTGTATGTACATAGTGGAAGTATATATTATTTGTTTATGAAAAATGTACATAAGTCCCATTATAAGAATATATATATTTATACATTTATACCAAAATATGTATTTTATTATATATATATCAATACAGTTTTATATATATACTATATATATTTACCAAAATAATATTTATACCAAAATAATATTTATACTATATTCAGGTAATTATACCAATTAAATATATATATAACACTTACATTCACATTAATTAAATACATATAAATACATATACATTAATTACACTAATAATATAGTGTATATTTTATAAAGTACAATTTATGAAAAAAATAGTGTACATATAGGTATACAATAATTACACATTATAAAATTAATTATACATACTATAATTATACAATTAATAATAAAATAAATAATATACGTATACATATTCTAAAATACATACATTGCCAATCAATTTTATATTGAAAATATGCTAAATATATATATATAATACATGTATACACATACTCACACCAATATACGTATACGTATATACGTACATCTATCTACGCATTAATTAATATATGCTAATACATATACTCTTACACATTTCTACCTACACAAATACATACTTACATACATTAGCTACATATATATATGTATATATATATATATATATATATATATATATATATATATATATATATATATATATATATATATATATATATATATATATATATATATATATATATAAAAGAAGGAGGGAGAGAGGAGAAGAACTCACTGTGAGTTGGGGGCTTGGCCGGCCGGACGGAGGGGGAAGCCGCTGGCCTGTCGGAGTCGACTGAAGGTGGTGGTAATAGTTGGTGATGGTGGTGGTATTGATCGGCAGAGGGAGGAGATGGGCAGCGCCGGAGTTAATGGGGCCGCCGGGGTTGCACAGAGGAGCAGTGGGACTGACCGCCGGAGGTTGTGCAGAGGTGGTCGGCTGCAGGGTGCAACGGCTCTCGGGGTGGCCGCCGGAGTTAAACAGCAGCGGCGAGGGGGACTCGGCTGGGGACTCGAGCGCGGGGAAGCTCGTGAGGGGGATGGCCGAGCAGCGGGAGTTCCAGCGGGGAGATGGCCGGGCTGGAGGAGCTCGGAACCGGAGCTAGGCTGGCCCGCCGGAGACTGAAGGGGCCGCTGGAGGATCGGCAGTAGGAGGAGGAGATGTCGGGAGCAGATGCAGCGCCGGGCCAATGGCCGGAGCGAGGAGTCTGGAGGAGTCGGCCGCCGGAGGTGATCCGCTCGGTCGGGCAGTCGCCGCGGGGAGCCACCGGGAGCAGTTGGTGCTGACCGCCGGAAAACTGTTCAATGGTGATGGGGAATGAACAGTATTCCCCCCCTTTTACTATTTGAATTTCAAATGAAGGAAAATATTAAAGAAGAAGGTGGAAGGAAGAAGGAGAAGGAAAGAAGAAAAGAGAAGAAGAAAGGAAGAAGGAGAAAAAGAAATTACATACGTAGGAGAGAGGATGGAGGCTTGTGAGGTGGGGGAAAACCTAGGTTGTCTAGGGATTAGGGTTAATGTAGACATGATATTATATAGGGAAGAGGGTGTTGGAATGAAGGGTTGGGATTGCATCCATTTAATAGGTGGTCCAGATTAAACATGAAGGAAATTAATTCATGTAAAGTAGAGTGGGGAAAAATACAATTTGGTCCACAAATAAATAACCTTTCCATTTGGTCTTGGACAATGGGGTGATGACACCTACAATTGAATAATTGTAACTTAGCCCCTTAAATTCGGGAAATTGCACAAACACATAAAATGACGAAAATTTGGCGGGCGATTCGGGGTCCGGTGTTTTGTAGGGTCAGGGGGCGCTGTATGATCGGTATGGGCTCAATTTACAGGGCACTGGAATTAAATCGGAATTTACGGAATCAGATAAAATGGTATCCTCAAATTAAATAGAAATAAATACAAGTTGTGTTCAACATTTAATTAGGAGTACATGGGGTCAAAATCAGGTCAGGTCATCAATACCAATAATGAAGAAGACTTAGAACAGAATATTACCCTAATTTGGGCCACACGAAAAATAGGTCAAGATGGCCTCCAATTTTGATTGGAATGCACAACGATACAAAATAAGAATTTATTAAATAACGTCCGCGACAATTTTTGTGCGGCTAGAAATAATGCACAGGGAGCAAAATTATGAGTTACAAAAAATAGCAGAATGGAAAGCGGGCATGTCTAGGGCAAGGTTGCGAAATTTGTTGGAAGACAAAAGTCAGGGTAGCGCTCCAAATATCGAAGCAAAGACAGGGCGCAAAATATTAACTAAAAATACGGTAATTAATTACAAACTCCAAGAATTAAATTCTAACTAAATAATTAAATATAAAATTCTATAATTCCGACAGGTGTTCATCTACTGGCTTCTAGGTCAAGTCTACCATCACAAACACAAATGAACACTGTCTATAATATAATATATTAAAGTACACATCACACAGTTATTTAATTTAATTATATACTATTCATGCAATTAATTAATTATAACTACAATAATATTAAATATTGTAAAAAGTTGAAATTACCCCTGTTTTCGAAATGTGGTAGTGACACATCATTTGGGAGGAGCAGTTAAGTCACGAATCTGTTACACCAGAGTAACTATTCTCTCATCCCTGGAGTTTAAAACATCAGCGCGAGCCCGTTCCAATCTTGCCGCCTCATTGTTCAAAGCAGATAGCTCGAACCGAGCATGTACAAAACCTGCATGGATGACACCCACATGTGTCAGATTCTGCCGAGCCGTCTCCATTCGATCCTTCAATATATCATGAGCTGTTGATAAAGAGAGAGCCTTCTCCTTGGCCTTAGCGAGGTCATCCTCCAATTTGCGGACCCTCGCTCTCTCTTTCTCATATTCGGTCTCGTACTGAGTCAGCTGGGTAATGACATACTCCAATTCGGCACGCTCTGGATCCATCTGCTGCTGCTGTTCCTGACGAATTTGTTCAGAGATTCCATTTGCCTAGCAAGCTCTGCAGTTAGGGAGTCATACCTAGCTTGAACGAGACCGTCAATGCTGCCTCGAGATAGTTGCAAATAATCATTAATGGGTTGTTCCAAACCATTAACTATTTGTTCTAGCGCATCAGCTCTATCATTATCGTTGAAATATCTAATCTGCGCTATACTGATGTTGGAGGACGTCTTCAGAGTCTCAAAGCTTAGATTCTTCTCCAGCACCATCGATATCAGCGTTTTCAAAGTGGCGTAGAAAATGCTTGAGAACTGCTCAACTAACATGGCGAGATTCGAATGGGTGCTGGGAGTGGCCGCAATATAAGAGAATTCCCTTCCAGGAACGACTGCAGAGGGTGTCGTCATAGTCGTCGCTTCAGTAGAGGGTGCGACAAAGATTGAGGCACCGACAACGGCTGAAGTAACTGGCGTACTCAAAGGATGCATAGTCGTAATGACAGGCTCATCCTTCTCTCGAGATATCAAAACTATTTCGGGCAAGCCGACACCCGAAAATATTTCCTTTTCAAAGTCGGGCACCTCCGTGTCATAGACAAGGGCTGAAACAAAGCCGAAAGTTGCGTCGATGCTGCCCTCTCCGTAGATGTCCTCCCATGAAAAGAAGACAAGAAAAATTTAATATCAACATGATGTTAATTTTTCTAAAGGAGGCGTAAAGACGACATTTACCCATGGTCGATGGTATATATGTCGCGTCTGCAGCCAGTACAGCTAAATCATTTCTTAATGATGCTACGCGAGCTGTCATACCTGGAGAGGAGGGTGAACCAAATGATGACTGAGGGTAGTCATCCAAGTCTTCACTCAGATCCAATCGAGGTTCATCAGGTAGAATCTCGCTGGGTATACTTACAGATGTGGCAGGGGCAGAACCCATTATTGGGCTGGATAAAGATATCCTAATTAGGCTCGGCCTCGAAGGAGATCTCGTACCACTACCTAATGCGGTAGCAGCGACAGCAACCTCGAGAAAAGATTCTTTGGCACTGCCAGCCGGAACTGTGGAGGTTCCCTCTCTAAAAGGCGAGGAACCTCTAATCAAAGGATCGTCCCCAATAGGGGAAACAGCAGGCTCACTGCTAGGAGCCTTATGACTGGAAGTCCTGACAGGACCACTAACAGTCTACTTTTTCTTGCGAGGGGAAGTCGCTTTCAGAAAAGGAGCCCTTCGCTTACCAGGGATAACCAGAGGCTCTGCAGGTGGAGGTATTTTGCCTCTCGGTACTGTCAGCAAAGGCTCATCTGGATTGACAGAGTCTTCACCCTCGTCAGAGGAAACTGATAGGATTTTGTCTCTTCCTGAGGACTTAGAAAAGGGCATCCTAAAACTTCCATGCATATCAAAGTCACGATGGAAGGTATTGGTTGCCACATAAAACTGGGTGTAAGAATGGAGGATGCGCAACTCCACGGAGAGAGAAGTCGCGGGCACAGTAAAGGCCGCCCTAGTACAACCCATTATGAAGTACCTCCATCTTCTCACTCCATCAATAAGTCCACCTCTGGACTTGAAGCTGGTGATGGCATTGTCCACGTGCAATTGATCATACCCAAACTGCCTGGCGAACCGACTAGGCAGATAGGGCTCCAAAAAGCAATGGTCTTCACTTCTGTACAATAAATGGGATGGTCTAATGTAGACCAACCAATTAAAAGCTTCAGAAGAAAGAACGGTCTTCCCTTCACCTGAGTCCTGAAGCCTGCTCCCCTGTTGATTGAGATGTACAGAGGGGACGGTACAGAAGAGCTTCCAGCTGTGAGAAAAATTTAGTGTCCGCCGACAGTCTAAAACTTTGGTCACGTTCCAGGTAGAATTTTTGTAATTCAATAAGAAATTACTCCCCGAACTACTGCCTGAGCCGGGAGACATCACCCTGGGGTTATGGAGAATTAACCATCCCATCAAATACAGGAACGGTAATTCTACCCTGGGAAAGCTGTCACGTCGTGTTTCATCGGCAAGCAGCCCATCAGTAATGGCCCTCAGGCCAGCTTATATGCGGCATACCATGGCAGGGAGCTGGCCCAGTCTTACCCTAAATACCAGACGCACTGCAGGCCATAAGGTGTTGCGGTGAATGCGATCCGAAGATGCAATGCTAGGTATTACCAGTCGGCGTAGCCATACAGAGAGAAAGCCAGCCAGTTGAGCTTCCTTGGACAAAGGCCTATGGCAATGCCTCAAATAACTGTAGGCTTTAGTGCCTGCGAGATATTTCCCTATCCCTTCGTCTAGAATTTGATCTGAAGCCCTAACGTCTTCAATAAGGTCATCGACTACTTGAGCACTAAGCACGCTCAGAAAGCTCAAAGGCCTATCCCTGCTATCCACGACTTTGTCTGGCTTAGCAGCCCTGGCCTGACGGAAGAAGAGGTAGGACGCCCATTTGTTGGTATGAGCCAAATCAGAGGGCTCATTATAGAAGGCGGTGCACGCTAAATAGTGACACATCAGCTCCTGGTACACTGCTACTACCCGAGGGTCTGTATCCCCCAGCTCCCGGTTTGTGGGAACATATTCTTCATAAGGAGTATCCCCCAATGGCAGTCTTGAAATCTCTGCCATTTCGTGAAGGGCCAATCCCAACTCCCCCAGTGGAGTGGCAAAAGTCCCAGTGAGCGAGATATATCGCTCCATCAAGGCCAAAAATAGGTTGGGGTTGAGAGGTAACCCAACACTAGTAGCACTCACAGCCGCGTACTGACCAATGCTCTCTAGCTCAGTCTGAAAATGCTTCAGGGCCCAGGCAGCTAAACGAGCCCATCGAAGATTTGTAGGGGTAACCCACCCATTGGTCCGAGGATTAACCTTGGGGTATACCCCTTCATGCCCCATAAAATCATTGCAGAAAGTCAGCAACAGGACTGGTTGAAGCAATAAAGTGTTTTCACTCAGAAAGCTGCCCGGAAACAATCCCGTGAACGGTATGACCGGACCGGAAGGGCGGCTTACAAATGACCCTTGGTCGGATCCTTTCTGGTAAAATATCTTCCCCGGCTGGCCATGAAGATTGGGAGTCAGGGTCCACGACATCCTCTTGGGATGCGTGGCATGGAAGAATGCCGAGATAGGGTAATCTCTCAGCATCTTGGGCAGATACAGGACCAGGCCCCCGGCAGGAAAAATCCAGTTTTCTTTCTTGGGCTTCGTCTGGGATTGTTTGTCAATCATATCCCCGAAGAAGAAAACCGGTTTTATGTATTTGGCCCCGTCTATATACGTCAGGGGCTCTCCGTTGATCATGCTCAACAACATTCACTCTCCTTGAGACGATATCAGGATTCCCCTTCCTTTACGATACTGGGGTCCGAAAATAGGAAATGTCACATGGGACAAATCCTCCAGGTAATTGGAGTTCAGCATCCCAGCAGCAGAACCCATCACCTCAGCCAATGAAGGTATCTGCAAGTTAACTACAAAGTGCAAGAAAAATATGTCAGTTTCTATACTAGACCTCACAATCTTGCAGCTTATGCCAAAGAGCATTAGTCTGTGCTTTTACGCCAAAACTGTAAAAACTTGAGTTTTTACGCTGGAATCTCATTCCAAGGCGTAAAATTCAAGATTGGCAGTATACACAAAAATCTGACAGTCTGTGTTTTACGCCAGACTGCCAAAGTTTGAGTTATTACGCCGAAATTTTTATCCAGAGCGTAACACTAAAAGTTTGTAGTATACGCCAAATTTCGACAGTCAAAGCTTTTATGCCAGACTGCGAAAATATGGAGTTTTTACGCTGACACATTAGAAATATGGGCGTAAAAGATGAAACATCTCTGTGCATCATCTTCCTCGAAGAGGCCATCAGCACAGAAGATGACCTAGCGCGTTCACGTACAACGTGTGCGAAGGGTTTTCTTCATTCTTATCGTCCCAAAAGCTTTACCTATAATGCCCGGTGTACAGCTTGATGGTGGGACACTTCATTCAGAGCGGGGCTTGCCCTGCCCGATGAGAGTCGCTCTTGCTTGGGCAGAGGAGCGAGAAGAGGAGGAAGCCTTCTTTCCCTAGAGGAGGAGATTGGTTTTGGTGCCATTGCTAAAAAACTCAGAATGCTCAGAGAAGAAATGAAGGAGAGTACTCAAAGAGACAAAGGTTTTCTTTTGCAAAAGACAGGTGAAGAGTCTTCTCTCTGAAGACCTTGGGGTATTTATAGAGTTCAGATAGACTTGGTTTGCCTTGGACAGGGAAGAAAAAATAGTAAGTTGGTAAGTCTCACCGTGTTTTCTCTTATATCGCATGGTGCACTGCCACACGAGTTAGGCTATTCATCTTTGCCATAAAACTGATCCTAAGGCAAGAATAGAAAGATAACTTAATAGATGGTGCACGGAACCTATATAACGTGTTTGGATTTATCGAGCGGGCGAGTAGCCTCCCCACCAGTGCATTCACATATTGAGAACCCACCAGATTGCTTGCAGGGTGTGGAAGAATCTCGTTCGGTATAGATGTCTCCTTTGTGCATGCTAAGGCGTGTAGTTCACTCTGGAGCCTTGGAGCATTGCGTCCGGAACTGAAGCACATATATAAGACATAATGTTGGAACATCGTCTATGAATCATTCCACAAATGTAGCCACTTGGTACGTTTTTACTGTTTCAGAGAGAGAGAGAGGCTTGAGCGACTTGTAATCTCGGCCTAGCGCCGCCTATACCACTTGTTCAATATCAATAAAAAGTTTGCTTTACTTCTATACTTGTGTCATTCAATGCTTCTGTTATTGACGACTCTGTTAACTTGTTACCAATCTCCTATGCGTTTGTTATTCTGCTGCACTCGGACAATCTGTGCGACTCTGTGGCTTAGTCCTCTTATCGCCTGCTTGGACCTCGGCCTTGCACGGGATCGGTTTACGCTCGTGTGGCATCACGCCCAGATGGGTCAAGTGATCGTCCCGCGGGAGCGCTGGAATGGTGATTCATTTCTAGCGGGGACGGTCGATTAGCCTGCGAGAGATCGGGGCGTGACAGATTGGTATAAGAGCATGCATACGCGTTTGGACTTCATTTCAATTTTCTTAGTTGCGAAAGCTCGTTCGTGGGTTATGTGAATACGTTCTCTCTCAATGTACAATTAGAATGTTCCAAACAACAAGTCTAAATACTTTCAAAAAGTGCATGTGAATGATATGATTGCTTGTACAAAATTGTGATGTAAAGGCCTTTATGTTTACCTGTGCTAAACTTGTGGGATTAGACTCATGCTAGAATTTGCAAGATATGTATAAACCCGATGCCTATACATGATTACCCAATTGGTTATTATGCAGAATAAAATATCTCCTGAACGGTTAGCTATGCACACAGCCTTTCGACTAAGTTGTGTTGAGTATCGCACGCCAAGACCCTTTGGTGCAAGCTAGATGCAAACAAGAATAGAATATCGTTCAAATAAAGATAAGTCAAACTTAGAATATCAACTGATAAAAATATTATCAGATTATCGCTTAGGCAAATATAGAGAATCGTGCTTGGATTTTAGGAAATAGCTCGAATGTTATTTTGTGTCAGAAGATACAAATCGAATATGGATTTAATTAGATGACGCAATTTTGAGTGGTGTATGGATCATTTAGAAATGTTCAAACGGATTCATAGGTCTCGTGTTATAGTCGAATTAAACGATTGGAGAATATCTTCAATAAATGATAAGGCTTATATTGAATAGGGATTCACGGAAATGGAAATTGATATCTCGGTTAGGAAAACTTGTTAGAAACTTGGAGGATTGTGCGAGTAATTTTGGATTAAAGCAAACGGATTGAACTTGAGTACAATATTGCTCGAATAGAAGTTAGCCCGAGAAGAAAATATTGTGGTTCGATGAAAGATATGAACGATAATGGATTTGGCTTGGAGTTTGGAAGAACGATCTTGAAATCAAGTTTGAAACAATATACTCAAAATTAGAACGATTATCCTGCGGGAGCGCCGACGTGGTGATTCACGTACGGCGGGGATGATCGAACTCACGGAAACATATTCGGTGATTGTTCCAAACAAACTCGATGAATGGAACGTATCAAAAATATAATAGACCTTGGCTTGAATATTTGAAACTAGTTGCTTGAGGAATACTAGAAGTATAGACTATGGATTACCGAACAGTAATATTAAAGTTGGATGATTTTGCTAGACGAATTATAATCACAGCATGAACAGACATGACTTGATAGACTTGATGTATATAACTTGGATGGAGCAAAAGTGAAATGATAAGGTGTCTTGATCGTTTCGAAGATAACTATAATGTTCAAACGTTCTTGTATTGTGCGAGCGTAAACTCTATGCCCGTACATACATCACACCCGAATTAGGATGATTATCCAGCGGGAGCGTTGATGTGTCAATCTCACGTCCAACGAGGGTGATCGAACTTACAGGAGATCGGAGCGTGACAACTTGTATATCTTCTTGACTTTTGGTTCGACACAATAAGACGAATTTGGGAATGCAAGTGAATCAGAAATATTTTATGGATAAGTTACCCCAGAACCTGGAATAAATCATGCTTGATGGTTTCGTGAACGGATACGTGAATCTTATTGGACGACTTAGAATTTTAATCTAAGGTTTAGAATTGAATCTTGGCTTGGTGGTCTAGACTTAGAATGGATATATGGATTCTATCAAACATACTTGAGGAGATAGACTATGCAAATCACTAGGCTTGTCCTGCAACTTGGTTATTGTGGATTTTACTGAACGGACTTGAACCCCCGTGCAAACGAACGTGTTAAAGGAGTAGGATGATCCATGCTTGATGTTTAGAAATTTGAGTGAAACGAGCTTGGGTAGAATACCCCGTGCAAATGAACAATGGTTTGACCCTAGGAATTGGGGCAAGCATCATGCGACAAATTTGCACGATGAATCGTGTGTTTAAACTTGTACCTATGACCTGGTGAGCTGACCTAGCAATTAGGCAGGCGACCCTGTGCCGAGTAAAAGGAACAGTGTGACCGACTTAAGTATATTGCTTGAATAAAGCCATAAAACTAGGGCAGCAAGACTTATAGTTATACTGGGAACGGTAATGTGTGCTATGTTTGACCCGAACGAATAAATGCTAGTCGGTTAACTTGGATATATCGTGCCTAACGGTAGTGAAATCTTGAATTGAGTTAGAATAAAATGGATTGAAATTGTAATTTATAAAACGAGAACCCTTGAGATTTTTGCAAAGTAGCTTATCCGATTTTACTATCTCTAAGTTTGGTTGAGTGAATATGTCACGCCCCAGTCCCAAAATACACGGGACCAGGCCACGTAGCAATGGCCAGCTAATACGACTCCGAAGGATTTTCCAATTTAATGGATCCGACAAAGCGTACTACGCTGTCCTAAAAAAAACTATCAAGTCCAATATGCTATCATACAGCAGGTAAATATCTAATCTCATCCACATAATACAATATAATAAAGACTGAAACAAGTGCTGGTAAATGAAATACAAAGAGTCTGAATATCCATAATACATCTAAAATAGTCTGAATGGGGACCAACCTACTGAAATACATCAATGAAATAAAAGTACGGAAAGTAGTAAGATAACTAGACTAGAGTATCAACTAGATAGATAAGAATGCTCTAGTCCGAAATAACAGCGTACGCCAAATCACGAAAACTCCTCTGGAAATGCCTCAAAGTCCTCAGCCACGAATATGGTCACTACTCCTACTTCATAGATGGTCGGGTATAAGTGCTCGTCCGGAACTGGAAGGGAACTAGATCCTCAGAGGGATGTAACAAGATACAAAAATACATGCCATAAAGTAAATACAGTATAAACTCGAGGGTGATCTAACCAGCTGGGTGAAATACACTTGAAGACAACCCTGGTACGTATGGGTAGGTAAAAGGTATAAAGCGTCGCGTCAAGCTAGAGGCTATGTACCTGGCATTAGCTGTAAACTGGATGCCAGGAGTATATGCTGACTACATCACCGATCATGATAGCGCGCAGCTAGTAACCTATGCCGGATATATCGACAAGCATATACGCCCATAACCGAGTAGCACATATCCCATAACCGGGTAACACATGGCCCATAACCGGGTAACACTGAGGCTCATGACCCTGTAGTTTACTCTGAAACTACGGTAGCCAAATGTCTGTCCCATACGCCTACTATTTGTCTTCCCTGCCCAATGCCAATGTACAAGTCACGAATACGACGTGGACATCTCATACTATAATACAAGTCGCCAAAGAAATATATAACTAAGCTAAATACCGTCACATGTGCTGCTCACACCGATGGCCAGTCAAGCATGAAGCACGTGTCCCTATATGAACTCACTTTGTGATATGCAATAATATGTAACAAGACCTAGGAGTCATATTGATAACTCTACAACTTTAGGTGCGTCCACTAGACACTAGGTCAGACACAAGTCCTAACTTCAACGCCTTCGCTGACTGCACCCGAGTCATTCTCGGACGCGCATAGTTATATAATATTAAAACAATAAAATATACAACTAATAATAACTAAATTTAAACAGTACAACAAGGCAAGGTATAATTGCTTGGAACTCCGATGTGAACAAGGATCCGGAACCCACAGCCAAGGTAGTCTTGGGTGCCTATGAATATATAACAATAAATATCAATCACTATATTAAACTATGCTAATCACGTACAAGAGTACAACTTATGCAACATCATGAGTCATGCAGAGTCTAAACCAAATAAATGTTCTAACTAAGTAGGTTGGCCAAGGTTAACTAGTCAAGGATCAAGGAAGTAGGTGTACACTTAGTCTACTAGTCCTACAACATTTACAAGTCATCTAAAGGTATAATTTCTCATATGTCACAATCGCAGTCACAACTAGAATTCGTGTAGGTGCTAAGTTGCACCTCTAACATATAGGTTGCTAGTGTTCTCTCTCTAGGTCTCCGTGTACAAGTATATAAAATATCCTCAAATATTGTGCACAACAAGTCAACCTAGATACTATGCTACCAATACATTTTTAGAACTACAAATATCGTGTAACGCTAAACACATGTCCTAGCTAATAGATTAGGGTGCACATATGATAATTTAGTCTAAGCGCCTAGGGACTACAAAAATATGTGTCATACTACAACCTAATTCCATAAAGTATTTAATAACATTAACTACTATTCCAACACATACATATACAAACTAGATAATAGGGTTCACTAACAACCTTCGTTCATGCAACACAATAAGAAGGAGGAGGAGTGAACATGCAAACCTAGGGTTAGCTCTTAAACCGGAAGGGGTGCTCGGCCCGCGGCTCGAGGGTGGCCAGTCTTCGGCGGGTGGAGGTGCACCAATGGAATGCACAGTAGCAGCAGCAGCAACAATGGCAGCAGTAGCGGGGTGGTGGTAACAAGGTACCAATGGTGGCGGGATGGCTATGGTCGGGGTGATGGTGAGGCTGATGGTGGCGGTGGCTGTGGTGGTTGGAGGTGGTGATGTCCGGGGTGATGATGGCTACGGTGGTGGCGGGATAGTCGTGGAGAGTGAGGAGGAAGGTGGTGGCGGTCGTGGTGACTGTGGAGGAGGTAGTGGTTATCGTGGTGACTGTGGAGGAGGAAGGAGGTGACGAAGGGGTAGTGGTGATTGCTATGGCGGTGACTGTGGCTGTCGACGGTGGTGGTGTTGGCTGTGGTAGTGGGATGATGATGGAATAATGGGGATGGTCGTGGTGTTTGATTGCGGGATGATGATGACGGTGGTGGAGATGGTGATGGAGAACGTGGTGTTAGCTGTGGTGGCACTGTCGTGGAGGAGAAGGTGGTGGCGGTGATTGTTGTGGTGGTAGGATGGTCGGAGGAGAGGGAGGAGGAGAAGGGAGGTGCTGTCGGCAGGAGGAAGAAGAAGGTGATGTTAATGGCGGAAGGAGAAGGTGGTGGCTGTAGTGTTGGCCATGGTGGCGATGGCTGTCGTAGTGATGGCCGGAGGAGGAAGTTACCGGTGACGGGATGGCTGTGGCGGTGATGGCCAGAGAAGGAAGAAAAAGGAGGAGGAGATGTGCTTATCTTTTAGGGTATCGGTTAGGTGTGTGTCGGCTGAAATTGGAGAGAGGGAGGAGTTATTTATGTAGGAGAGAGAGAGAGAGAGAAGGAGGGCATGGGGATTAAGGTTGTCCACAAGGCTTTTTCTAGGGATGGGGGGATTCCTCATGAAGAAATTGGTGGCTAGGATGGTCTAAATTTTGAATGGAGGGTGTGGATAAGGTAGCTGAAAAGGAGGTGTGTTGTACACACAAAATGGGGGGGGGACATTGTGTGACCGGTCAAAGAATGGAGGGTGGGTTTTTTCATGGTTTTGCTCCAATGGGGGTGGACACATAATTGCTTATTTGCACTAAAACCCCCTAACAATTTGGAAAATGCATAAATAAGGGAAATTGTGATTGGATGAGGAAAAACACCATGTTTGGTGTGATGTAGTGGATTAAAAAGGTGTGCGGTCTTTGGTATGAACCTTGAGGGTGTGAGTGGGGGTTTGGATTGGTGTTGGGTCTAGTTTTGGGTTAGGTTGAGTCATTGCACTAATTTAATTAAAATTAGTGTCAAAGGTGTTCTTTAATTAATTGGAAGTGCATATGATTAAAATTGGGTGGGACACAAATATCATGGACGTAGTAGACTCAGAATAGATTATTTTCATAAATTAGGTTGCACAAAATGGGTCGAGATTGTGTCTCCAATTTCGATTGGAACGGACAAAGATGCAAAGTTAAATTTATTTGGATTTAAAAATAGATATTTGTAACGAATATTGTGCGACTAAAATGAAGCACAAGAGAGAATATTTATAAGTTATACAAAAGTCAGAATGGAAGGGTGGCACGTTTAGGTCAAGTGTGTAAAATTTGTTTAAAGGCAGAAGCTAGATTAGTGCTCCAAACATCGAAGCAATGGTAAGGTACACCAAGGAAATTAAATTAAAAGAGGCAAATTAATAACTCCATTAAATAATTTAAAAATAATCCTAAATGAATTCTAATCCTAGATTTAGGTCAGGGGATTTAAAGAATATGTTTAAGGGACGCCTTGAACAAGTGCACGATCCAAGACTCATTGATATGTGAAACTGGAGTGCTAAGACTTCGCTATCGCCAAGTTGGTGACATGCATATGTTTCAAGGATGCTTTGAATATGTACACGATCCAGACTCGCGATATGCTGATCTCGAACGCTAGTATGAGTGAATATCCACATGAAGTATAACAACTTGTATAAGTTTGCCTCAGCCTTAGATCGTCATTCAAGATGGATTGAAACGTACCCTGCGTTAAGCAACACATTCCGTGCTAAGACGCAATGAGACTGGCTCAGCATAAATGCAACATGGCATAAAAAACGTGTAGGAGATCCGTTCGAATAAATCAGATCTAGTGGTACCGATTGCTACACTTGGGATAGATTCGATAGTGCGATAGAACGGCTTGCACTCGAAAAGTCTCGAGGACGAGACTTTTTCTGAGTGGTATATAATGTAACGACCCGTTCTGCTCAAGCGGACTGCTGATTCAAATAGCAAAAGTGCAACATCCCGACCCTCTTTGCTTAGCAAGAATACTCATTTGGGGCAAAAGGATTTCCAGACTTGGCCCTTCAGGAGTTCCGTCTTAGACTTTCAGAGGCTCACTCGGAGTATCGCTCGACTAAGGCGAATCATCGCTAAGGTAGGTGGCTATGATGAACTTGTCTTTGCTTAGCCAGCACACTTAAAATATGGACGCTACATGCTAGTCGCTTGGTTAGTCAACCCCTACATGCTAATAAGAATACAACGCACCTAGCTAAGAGAATAATTCCAATTTGTATTGCTTGTGTTAGAACATAAAAATAAAACTTTGCTTATATAAGGACCATCACATGCTCAATTTGCCTTGTTGTCACGACCCGCACCCGGTTTAGGGGCACGAGTGCGCGGGTACGTCCAGCCTACGCCGCAGCATCGGCGGTAGAACATTGTCTAGGTCAAGTAACTATCTAATCCATCTCACAAGAATGCCCAACTCCATAAGGAGACATGGATATCATAAAATAATGCTGGATACTCAATCACATAAACTAAGCACGATGAGATATCAAGGTAAGCAAAGAAATACAAGACAAGTCTAACGACAAAATAGTCATACCTGCAATCAGTGACATCCAATCCCCAAGTGTCAGAAACAAATCCACTACGTCACAGTCTGGAAAATATTTTCCAGTCAGGAAGGAGCAAAGTACATCTCTAAATAGCAGTTCTATATTAATAATATAAACTATGTAGCATTTCTAGATGGAAATATATGAGATGCATGTATAGGTACGAGAAATGTACAATAAAAGAAATACTGGAAATACTGTAAGTAAATGCAGGGAAAGAAACAATATGTCAATGAGCAAGAAACCTATGACTAAGTGTGTGAGTACTAGCTTTAACATGTGATCGGCTTGGGAACTTGATCAGGCTGGCTACATGTGATTAGCTATGATTCATGTAAGGTCAGGCTAACCGTTGGTTAGCTATGATGCATGTAGAGGTCAGGCTAATCACACGTAACAGCTATGAAGCATGTAAATGGTCAGGCTGCACCCGACGTGAGATGTGGGGTGAGCTATGATGCATGTAGAGTTGGGTATGATCACATATCTATACTAAAATACTCCCCACCCCCGACTGGTATAGTAGATCCAATCATGGTACGCTATGGCACGAGATTCCCTAGGGAGGTAGCAAGTCTTCCCAAAAATCAGTGTCTGTACATGCACAAGATAACAAGGAAACAAGTCTTGTACAAGTTACACCATGAAAAAGGAATAACATCTCATGACGAGATCCGTATACACCAATTCGTGTAACCATCGTGTCAAGAGCATGGACATTTATACTAGATACAGTGAACATAGGAGATATCATAATTTAGAAACTAATCAGAGAATGTACTCGCCTTGGGTCCTTAGTTGTCAATACCAATGTCCTGTCCCAAAGTATTGTCTTGGGAATCCGACAGTCCTATAAACATATAATAATATCACTTGTATCAGATGCTACACTAACACACAATAGAAATACCCTGGCCTCAGGGCTATGCCAGGCATGGCTCTAGTCAACTAGGATCATCTAGTAGGGATACGTATATAATACACATTTACACTCAGAGTATATACCAATAAAAACGTATATAGTATATATATGTGTCTATTAGTAATTGTATAAAATACGTATATGTGTATATACGCTAAATAGATGTATATAAATATATATTTATATACCAAAATATATATTTGTATTTATACCAATCAAATATTTTTATATATGTATATTAACAAATCAAGGAATGTATATAATACCACCCTCCTCAAGGTGATCCCAAATGAAGTAGCAGTTAGTTCCAACGGGTCCGTAGCAGTCCAAATAGCTAGAAACTATATAAAGAAGTCCAAGATCGGAGTTCGGTACGATAATCGAGATAAGGATACCAGGCTAAAGAGAAAAGGGTCGATTGTTCGTAATTAAGGTAACACCTTAATTTATGAAAATCATTTCGAAATTATTTTGAACATTAATTACAAGTAAAGTTTATTTATAAAATTTAGAATTTATGTAAAAGCTAATATATTTTTATATCTATGGTAAAAATCGGTCACCAGACCAAATAAACAAATTTGAACTAATTTTTATTATTGAAACTATTTCTTAAATAATAATTAAATCCCAACAAATTATTATATTTTTACATAATCAAAAACCCTTATAATTATTACGCAACTACTAATTACATAAAACTAACTAATTGCATAAAAACTAACTAATTACATATTAATATAACCAAATCCTTATATATAATACATAACTAAATTTTACACATAATAAATAACTAAATTCATACATTATAAACAATAAAACTAATTATATTCTAATTAACTAAACTAATTACATGAAATTACTAAACTAATTATATTTATTTACTAAATTAATTACATTAATTACTAAACTAATTAATTAACTAACTGATCTAATAAACTAACCTAATTACACATAATTTACCCAAATGTTACTCTCAGACTCGAAAGAGAAACGGAGAGAAGGAGGCTCACATTGGGGGGTTTCCGGCGTCGACGCGGTGGGGGTCCGCCGGGGTCACGCGGGCAAGGCTTCGGCACGGTAGAACGTTCATCCCGAAGCGGCGGTGGTCGGGTGCTCGTCTCGAGGAGGCGGCAGCGAAGCTCGGCGGCGGCATCGGTGCTCGGCGGCGGCTGGATCTTCTGTGGCGGTGGTCGAGCTCGGCGCACGCGGAAGGAGGGGACGGCGAGCTCGACTCAGAGGAGGAGGTCTCAGCCGCCGGCGGTAGGTCGAGATCTAGGTTGGGGTTTTGGATTTCTGTGAATGCATCAGGGTTTGGTCGTGTCCGAGTGTTGGACACGAGAATGGATGTTCGGTGGTGGATGTGTCCGAGGCTGGACACAAGGATGATGTTGTGTGGTGTGGAGGTGGACGTGTCCGGGTGTTGGACACAGGGTTGGGTGTTTGTACAGTGGTGGTTGTGTCCAGATGGTGTCGGACACAAAAATCTGGTTGTAATATTGTAATAACTGGACACAGGAATGAATGGATACGATAGGACACCCGGGGTCGGACCCGAGGCCAACACGGCTGACACGGTGATGCTGGACACACGGACACGAGCACACAAAACAATGGTGATGGCTTATGGGAATTTGTGAGGGCTAGCTAATAATTTTGGGGATTAGGGTTTCTTGGGAATGGTGTGGGTGAGAGACTTTAAATAGGGAGAGAGTGTGTGGGATAAAGGGTGAGGATTGGCCCAATTAATGAATGGCCAAGATTAGATATGAATGAGTTTTTCATGTGGAAAATGAGGGTGTGAATGGGAGATGGCAAACTTGTAAAATTTTAAAAGAAAAAGATTATAATTTAAGAAAATATTTTAAGAGGCTTCCAAGGCTAATTGATTCCCAATTAGCTACTAATTAAACCCATATTCCAAAATCTTAGAAAGTATGTAATTTATTTATTTACTATCTCAAATGGATTTCAAAATTTATTATGAAGAAAACAACTAGTCCTTTAAATAATTTTATGATTTCAAGCCTATAAATATTTGAAGCTAGAGAATTATATATATATCATTATTTATCTATTTAATTTATAATAAATCGACATTTAGGAAAAAATGATTTTTATAAAAGATTTCAAATCACCTTCTAAAATCAAACATTGCTCAAAAATCTAATACTAAAACTCAAGGAGAAAATATTTTATAAACTTGATATTTTAAAGTAAATTAAAATCTAAATATTTCAGAAATTTGGAAATCGGTGGTTACAAGTCTATCCACCTTAGAAAAATTTCGTCCTCGAAATTTAAGATCCTCAATAATTGCATTTACACATTGTATTATTTCTATCAAAATTTAAATTTCAAACCAAATAATCATGAAGTAATTCCATATTGTTATTTCACAACCTTTCAAAATTCTATAACATTATATTGCTGAAAATCTTCAAGTTTAAAATCAAATTCAAATTTTTATCATAATCTCCTCCAAAATTTTTAAGTTCGTATCTAAATACTCCAGGATTTTAATATCCAATCCTCCAATTGGAATCCAATCAATGCATATTTATAAAAATCGTATCCCAAATTTAAATTTTAAACACTAATCCATCAATCATCTTACTCCTCTAACTCAAATTCAATTGATGCTTATTCAATCTAAATCCTCATCCCGAGAATTGAATTCGACACTATTCCAATAACGATTTTTTTTTCCTGATTTCCTTTTCCTCAAAATACTCAACAATGCGATATTTACGGAATCTTCAATGCAACATTCATAATCTAAAATTTCTACCTTGCAATCAATTAGATATAATGATAATTTCCCAAATTTTCTCAAATTTTTAATAACCAATTCAATCATATCAAGACCTTCCTAAAATTAATAAATCCTCAAATTTTTGCCCTGTGAATTTCTTACTTCTCCATTTAAGTTAATGTTTATCCTCGAATTTCAATCACACCTAGATCTTTGTAAAACCAATGATCCATCAATTCTGTTATATCAACTCATGAATGCTTATCCTTGAATTTCTAATCATCTTGTCCCATTTGTCAAGTCATAACCTTTTTCATAAATCTTTGTTATGGTCAAAACCCCAACGATCATGGTCTAAGAAATTTTTTTACCTACAGTCATACAACAAACAACTTAGAGGAAACATGCATGGTTATGGTCTGTCTTATCATGGTATTGCATTCTCTGTCAGGGTGTACTACTGACTACATTCTAACAAGAAAATTACGAATACAAGCCACGGTGCTAGGGAATCAATCATCAGAAGACGAAAACAACATGAGAAAAAGAAGAAACCTGCTAACATATTTCTTGCGGTACCTCCTATCTCTAACATACTCTTAACTCTGGCACATATACTAACAAATTCCTATTCCTGTACACTGATATCCCTATCAACTAACCTTTAGTCCACAACATCCATGATTACATCCTCATTGCATACACCTGCTTATTAATACTTAAATCTGATACCAAGATTCTCTAATATAACTATGGTTCAATAATGCATCCAAGTTTGATACCTCTATCTCTTTAGTACCACATTCTCTGTCAGTTCTCGTTCCTACTACAATTGTCCATACTATTGTTCCCATCACTCCAGTGCACACTAAGTGTAACACCATACTAAGTACTGCTCTTCCCAATACAACTCTAGATGGACATCTAAGTCAGTCTGCGGTGCCATCTCAATCATGCTCAAGTCATCAGATCCTTACACCTGTATATCATCTACTCCTATATTTAATATTCATATTTCTCATTTGCCATAAAATTAATCCTCAAAATAATCGTCAAGGTTTAACTTCTCGATAAACTTAAAAATAATTTGCATATACCTCCTCAAAGTCAGATACTCAACATCGAAATAAGATTTTAATCGCTTCTAAAATCTTTGTAGCCTTGACCATGTTTATGGAATCAAAATTTGAACCCTCAAAAAAATTTAATGACATAAATCTCAACTCCTCAATAATTCTCAAAGTTAAAATTCATTTCCACTCTTTAATTTTATAAATCCACAAATATACATATAAGTGCTCACAGTCTCTAATACTCGAGGTGCACTCAATACATCTATTGTCTACAACTGTGTACTAAAATTGTACTGCCCGAATCGCTTGCACTATTACCTTCTATGATCAAAGTTATCATCACATGTATTTTCTTCTATGATTTTCAATCTATATTAACTGGTATATCATCCAATTATCATCACGCAGAGTGCTTACTGTTATTAGCGTCATTCTCGACTAATCCTCGATATAGAACCATTAGCACTCTTGGTATTATATCACTAGCTTCATTGATGGATTATCTTATCAAGCTCATTAGAACTCATCATCACATGTATCTTCTATAACACTCATGTTTCTTTACTCTCATGGGCATGTATATGGTTCCTCATCTCGATGGTTGCATAGGTATTTTCCTTTAACCTTTTACAGCCTGTTAAACTAATCTGTGATACGCCTCACCATTTTTATTACCAATTCCGATATTTCTCTACTCATGACACCTCATTATAACTCCTCATGCATATAAATTTATTTATTTTTAACATATCTGATATCAATCATCAAATTGAATCATGATCCATTAATCCTTAACACTATTCCTCGATACCTAATTGTTTACATAGATCACTCAAGTGCATAATCATGATTATCCAGGGCGGGTATGTTGGCTCTGATACTAATTCTTAGAACTATCACTGATACTCTATACTCTCCTTCTACTCACAGTCTCTAATGACACTTATCCTAGAACCATTATTACAAGGAACTATGCTATGAGTTAACTCTAGATTAAGGCCTACTGCTCACATGTCCAACTAGGAAACACTTACACTCACTAGCAACACTAAGTCAATACTAATACTCAAGACACAAACATAATTACAAGTCACTAATTATCATACTTAATAAGGAATCGTCAAAGAATAGGAGCTCAAAAAGACTGGATTGAGGACTGAAGGTGTTTCTACTGTTAGCAACAAAAGAAACGATGGAAAAATCCTATAACAACATAAATAGATAAGTGTTGAGATGATACTTTAAGAACCAATTTAAGATACAATCTGATAATCATACACGTCTGTCTGAAATCATGACACTCAGAATCCTCGCCACGCCAGTAAGCATAGGTGCGATAAACGACATGTTTCGTAACTAAGGTATGCAACCCTATAATCATGTCATCTAGAATCCTCGCCATGCCAACCGGTATGGCTGCGAGAGACTCTAAGTTTCATAACTACAATATGTACATCCTAGTCAGGTTCCTACGTTCTCGTCACGACAACTAGTATGGCTGCGATAAACTCTAGGTTCCATAACCAAAGTAGATATTTTACCTTTCTTACTGTCCTCATCAACATATGTCATCAGATAATACCGTAAAGTTCAGTCCGTAAAATTCATCTCGATATGAAATCAAACTCAACAACGATACCAAGGATTAAATTTAACAACTGGTCAACAAGAATCAAACTCAATATCAACAAGTGAGAACGGACAAAAACAAGGGGGAAGGATTTAAATTGGAATTTATAATAAGATTCTCAAGGGTCGTCCCAGAAATCTCTCAAAAATTGAGATTGAGTATCCTCTCTCATCCTAGTATCTTATGTCCTATATTCTATAGCAGGCACGTAGTAGTACAACTATGATGTCGCACTACTACGACATCGCACAACTAGAGTCTGACCTGCATGGGCCACCACTAAAAACGTCTCACGACCTGCACCCGGTTTAGGGGCACGAGTGCGCGGGTACGTCCAGCCTACGCTGCAGCATCGGCGGTAGAATGCTGTCTAGGTCAAGTAACTATCTAATCCATCTCACAAGAATGCCCAACTCCATAAGGAGACGTGGATATCATAAAATAATGCTGGATACTCAATCACATAAACTAAGCACGATGAGATATCATGGTAAGCAAAGAAATACAAGACAAGTCTATTGACAAAATAGTCATACCTGCAATCAGTGACATCCAATCCCCAAGTGTCGGAAACAAATCCACTACGTCACAGTCTGGAAAATGTTTTTCAGTCAGGAAGGAGCAAAGTACATATCTAAATAACAGTTCTATATTAATGATATAAACTATGTAGCAGTTCTAGATGGAAATATATGAGATTTATGTATAGGTACAAGAAATGTACAATAAAAGAAATACTGGAAATACTGTAAGTAAATGCAGGAAAAGAAACAATATGTCAATGAGCAAGAAACCTATGACTAAGTGTGTGAGTACTAGCTTTAACATGTGATCGGCTTGGGAACTTGATCAGGCTGGCTACATGTGATTAGCTATGATTCATGTAAGGTCAGGCTAACCGTTGGTTAGCTATGATGCATGTAGAGGTCAGGCTAATCACACGTAACAGCTATGAAGC
This sequence comes from Iris macrosiphon, assembly GCA_036927795.1. Lineage (NCBI taxonomy): Eukaryota > Viridiplantae > Streptophyta > Magnoliopsida > Asparagales > Iridaceae > Iris > Iris macrosiphon. The sequence continues at coordinate 53,736,857 of JAYESA010000017.1, read as the reverse complement.
ATGTAAATGGTCAGGCTGCACCCGACGTGAGATGTGGGGTGAGCTATGATGCATGTAGAGTTGGGTATGATCACATATCTATACTAAAATACTCCCCACCCCCGACTGGTATAGTAGATCCAATCATGGTACGCTATGGCACGGGATTCCCTAGGGAGGTAGCAAGTCTTCCCGAAAATCAGTGTCTGTACATGCACAGGATAACAAGGAAACAAGTCTTGTACAAGTTACACCATGAAAAAGGAATAACATCTCATGACGAGATCCGTATACACCAATCCGTGAACCATCGTATCAAGAGCATGGACATTTACACTAGATACAGTGAACATAGGAGATATCATAATTTAGAAACTAATCAGAGAATGTACTCGCCTTGGATCCTTAGCTGTCAATACCAATGTCCTGTCCCAAAGTATCGTCTGGAGAATCCGACAGTCCTATAAACATATAATAATATCACTTGTATCAGATGCTACACTAACACACAATAGAAATACCCTGGCCTCAGGGCTATGCCAGACATGGCTCTAGTCAACTAGGATCATCTAGTAGGGATACGTATATAATACACATTTACACTCAGAGTATATACCAATAAAAACGTATATAATATATATATGTGTTTATTAGTAATTGTACAAAATACGTATATGTGTATATACGCTAAATAGATGTATATAAATATATATTTATATACCAAAATACATATTTGTATTTATACCAATCAAATATTTTTATATATGTATATTAACAAATCAAGGAATGTATTTAATGCCACCCTCCTCAAGGTGATCCTAAATGATGTAGCAGTTAGTTCCAATGGGTCCGGAGCAGTCCAAATAGCTAGAAACTATATAAAGAAGTCCAAGATCGGAGTTCAGCACGATAACCGAGATAAGGATACCAGGCTAAAGAGAAAAGGGTCGATTGTTCGTAATTAAGGTAACACCTTAATTTATGAAAATTATTTCGAAATTATTTTGAACATTAATTACAAGTAAAGTTTATTTATAAAATTTAGAATTTATGTAAAAGCTAATATATTTTTATATCTATGGTAAAAATCGGTCACCAGACCAAATAAACAAATTTGAACTAATTTTTATTATTGAAACTATTTCTTAAATAATAATATAAATCCCAACAAATTATTATATTTTTACATAATCAAAAACCCTTATAATTATTACGCAACTACTAATTACATAAAACTAACTAATTGCATAAAAACTAACTAATTACATATTAATATAACCAAATCCTTATATATATAATACATAACTAAATTTTACACATAATAAATAACTAAATTCATACATTATAAACAATAAAACTAATTATATTCTAATTAACTAAACTAATTACATGAAATTACTAAACTAATTATATTTATTTACTAAACTAATTACATTAATTACTAAACTAATTAATTAACTAACTGATCTAATAAACTAACCTAATTACACATAATTTACCCAAATGTTACTCTCAGACTCGAAAGAGAAACGGAGAGAAGGAGGCTCACATTGGGGGGTTTCCGACGTCGACGCGGTGGGGGTCCGCCGGGGTCACGCGGGAAAGGCGTCGGCACGGTAGAACGTTCATCCCGAAGCGGCGGCGGTCGGGTGCTCGTCTCGAGGAGGCGACAGCGAAGCTCGGCGACGGCAGCGGAGCTCGGCGGCGGCTGGATCTTCTGTGGCGGTGGTCGAAGCTCGGCGGCGGCGGTCGAGCTCGGCGCACGCGGAAGGAGGGGACGGCGAGCTCGACTCAGAGGAGGAGGTCTCAGCCGCCGGCGGTAGGTCGAGATCTAGGTTGGGGTTTTGTATTTCTGTGAATGCATCAGGGTTTGGTCGTGTTCGAGTGTTGGACACGAGAATGTATGTTCGGTGGTGGATGTGTCCGAGGCTGGACGCAAGGATGATGTTGTGTGGTGTGGGGGTGGACGTGTCCGGGTGTTGGACACAGGGTTGGGTGTTTGTACAGTGGTGGTTGTATCCAGATGGTGTCGGACACAAAAATCTGGTTGTAATGTTGTAATAACTGGACACAGGAATGAATGGATACGATAGGACACCCGGGGTCGGACCCGAGGCCAACACGGCTGACACGGTGATGCTGGACACACGGACACGAGCACACAAAATAATGGTGATGGCTTGTGGGAATTTGTGAGGGCTAGCTAATAATTTTGGGGATTAGGATTTCTTGGGAATGGTGTGGGTGAGAGACTTTAAATAGGGAGAGAGGGTGTGGGATAAAGGGTGAGGATTGGCCCAATTAATGAATGGCCAAGATTAGATATGAATGAGTTTTTCATGTGGGAAATGAGGGTGTGAATGGGAGATGGCAAACTAATAAATTTTTTAAAAGAAATAGATTATAATTTAAGAAAATATTTTAAGAGGCTTCCAAGGCTAATTGATTCCCAATTAGCTACTAATTAAACCCATTTTCCAAAATCTTAGAAAGTATGTAATTTATTTATTTACTATCTCAAATGGATTTCAAAATTTATTATGAAGAAAACAACTGGTCCTTTAAATAATTTTATGATTTCAAGCCAATAAATATTTGAAGCTAGAGAATTATATATATATCATTATTTATCTATTTAATTTATAATAAATCGACATTTAGGAAAAAATAATTTTTATAAAAGATTTAAAATCACCTTCTAAAATCAAACATTGCTAAAAAATCTAATACTAAAACTCAAGGAGAAAATATTTTATAAACTTGATATTTTAAAGTAAATTAAAATCTAAATATTTCGGAAATTTGGAAATCGGAGGTTACACTTGTGCAACTAGACCCCGATATGCCTCGAGTAGAAAAATATACATATACTCTGTAGTGCACTGCTTCACTTGCTATACTGCACTACCCTATATTATGTCGCTCGGTTTGTCCCATTACGGTTTCACTCCTCGGCTTACCCTTAGGACGAGCCAACGTGAAAACTTATGTTTCCATAAAATGCTTCCTTGCATGCTTATATGTTAACTTGTAATGTTGTCTCGATTTAATGTTTGCCACATAAAATTATGCCACAATCAAGTAAACGCTATCCGTATCGTACATGCATTCGAGCTAACTAGAAGACTATCAAATAGCTCTTCTGTGCAAAATAAACCTGCAAGTATCCGGGACCGTTGGGTCGCCAAGGTAGCCCCCACACCAAGGGAATGCATCAAGTCAAGTTGAAATCTGAACAAGAATCATGTCAAGTTTACATCTGAACAAGAATCATGTTAAGCAAATCAAGAATCACAGCTCGTGGAGCAATGCTCGTTCAGAACAAAATCATGGATTGTCTTATCAAGTTGGTAAATCTGGAAAACCCAGACTTGCGTGTCATGAACAACTTGGAATCAAGGGGGATCTTCGAATCTTGTT